>BLKR01015035.1:0-125214 GCA_011170035.1 Teleogryllus occipitalis
TATATTTAAAAAAATAAGGTATTCTGCCATAGCTTCGTTTAGAGCTTCTACTGAACCGATTGTAGTATTTTTTCCTTTAAATAAAAGAATGTGATCCCTAGATGTGTTATCAGATATTGTTTGTGTTGATTCACCAACATTTACGGTGTAAATTAATGAATTAAATCATTCTTTAATAGTACGCTTATCAATAGTCAATTGTTTTCTTCCAAAGGGTGGCTGTTTGAAAACAGATTATATGAAACGATAGATTCGAGTACACGATACTTCATGGTGGCGCTGCTCGATGTTTTGTTTTGATTGTTGAGATTTGTTTACAATTCGTCGAGGTTTTGTTTCAGTGTAATAATTGCATTGTGGCTTTGACAGTTTGCATGTATTTGCTTTTGTGGTGCATTTTGTAGCGAACATTCGGACAGTGGGTTTTGCTCGGTTATACTGAAGTAGTGAAGTTGTTCACAGGTTATGTCGAATTCCGAATCGTTGCCCACGCACCCCAAAAGACGCAAACTTACATGGAAAGAGAAAGTCAGCGTAGGTGTCATGATAGTGAGGTCATTTCGTTTTTTGTTGGGTCGTTGTCTATGAAATGTCAGTTTTGTTCTGCTTTGTACTTCCCATGCGAGAGAAATTCTGCAAACGAGTTTACTCTGTGTTGCTTAAATGGGAAAATAAGTTACGAGCATTGATTTGTAGGAGATGATAACACATCAAAAAACTTTAGAAATAAAATCCGTCAGTATAATAGTGCTCTTTCTTTTGTGTCATTTGGTGTATTATTGCAATATGTGAGTCATATTGCATTGCCACCTGGTCATGGGCCATAAGTGTTCTAAATTTTGAGAACTCCACATCACAGAATATCTTCGCTGTACCCTGAAGATGCAAACAATGCAACATATTGTGAATATTAGTCTGGGCACAGTATTTTACATTTATCTCAGATCTCACCGTCGAATTTTGACGGGTTCTCACTAGTACTCATTTAAAACACGAGATTCGAAGAATCTTTTGAATTTTTTCTCGTCTCTAAAGAATTGATGCTTCGGACCGATACAGAGCAATGGCCGGTGATTGCGATATTCTAATTTAAATCAGACATTTCTCCATAGAGAATATTTCCATTTCAGAAATTTTAATAAATCTGAATAAAAATAAATGTTTGTATCTGTGAATCTCTGGAACGCCTGAAGTAATTTCAACCAAAGTTTGGAGAATTTGTTTTGAGTGACGAAAAAAAACAGGGGGTTTGTGACACAAAGTGTTATTCATAAATGCATTTGATTTGTTTACAAGTTTTGCAGTCTATTGCAATTCGCGAAGCAACTAGGCATTGTGGATTGCGGAACAAGGGTGTGAGTGGGCGGGGCGGGGAGGGCAGGACGGAGCAGGGGGGGAGAGTGTGGCGCAGCACTGCCAGTTGGGAATGGCAGGCTGGAGAGTGGAGTAGCTGCTTAGTGGCAGAAAACGGCTTGGCGTGGATGGAGATAAAATTTCTTTTATTTTACTCTATACACACGGAGAACTCCTTCGCTTTATTGTATAATGGGATCAATGCACTGACAATGTTGTGTTTACTGCATTTAATAATATGTCAAGTAAAGAGCTCAAATTATTAATTACCTAAAGCAATTCAAATAAAAATAGCGCTGTCTAAAGAATTAGGGGATAAAAGAAATAGTAATAAAAGATGACTGTACAAGCACAATTATTCATGTCCAAGAGAGCACTGAAAAACCCACGATCTTTCGATAAGGCAGTTCCTGTCTCCGTGACTGCTCCGCATTCGTGACCCAGAATAGTGAAGTCTGCATTTGTAATAAAATTTTCTACATTTAGTTCCGGCCATAACGAAAGATCTTGCCCCGTTAAAATTGACATTTTCTCTCGTAGGAAATTTACATTTCTATAATATGTAAAGAAAAGAGAAGCAAATTAATAATTTTTCGAGTAAATTCAAAACAATATCACGAAGTGAATAATTTGGCAACACGCAATCACCATTGTGAAAGACAAATGCACAAGCAGAAAAACCTATTCGGAAATCAGGTGGAACCCACATTGTTCAAAGATATCTAGGTTTGCATGAATATTACAGTATTTGAAGTTTGTTCCTATACTATTGCTACAGTCCTATCTGTTAACGTGACGTTTCAACCTAAAACAGGCATTTTCTTCATTATAACATTTCCATTTGCAGTATAGAATACAAAACTTTTGTACTTTTTTCCAGTTATAAATAATAATAATAATAATAATAATAATAATAATAATAATAATAATAAATGAAGCAGATTTGTTCAAGTTATAGAAAAAATTATGAAAAGATTTGTGAAAGATAAAAGGATTATTATGAAAAATACATGCACTAGCACAAATAAGCATACCAAAGATAGGTTTTGAAAGCTTTCTCTAGAGAACACGTATTTACGTCTCTGCCATACCCGCGTCTCCGTGGACCCAGGCCTGCAACAATACAATTTTTGTCATCAGTTCCGTGTGCGTTAGCGTGGCCAGCCTGTGAGGTGCATTGCTGAGCAATGCGAGTGACTCTCGGGCGCGATTTGCAGCGCCCAGTTGTGTTTGGGCTCCTTTTGAATAAACATTGAGGCCGCCAGGCGCGGCGCCGGCAGGCAATTTTCTACGAGGCGGCGAACGTGCCAGCACAAGAGCGACGGCGGGGGCGACGGCGGGGGCGACGGCGGGGGCGACGGCGGGGGCGACGGCAGGGGCGACGGCGGGGGCGACGGCGGGGGCGACGGCGGGGGCGACGGCGGGGGCGACGGCGGGGGCGACGGCGGGGGCGACGGCGGGGGCGATGGCGGGGGCGACGGCGGGGGCAACGGCGGGGGCGACGGCGGGGCGACGGCGGGGGCGACGGCGGGGACGACGGCAGGGGCGACTGCTGGGCTGAGATTGTTTGGAGATGGAGGGCACTTGCGAAATGTGAGAAGAGATGTGAAGACGAACGGAGCAGAGAGAGGGAAAGAGAATTAGGGCAGTCTACGATGAGTGTTTCGAGCTAAAAGGTGTAGTTCAAGAAGAATCAGATGAGGTTTATTAAAATTAGTCGATATTGCTTGAAAGGAAGTGGAAGACCTGATTACTGAATAAGAGGAATAGGAAATACTTCGAAATACGAGTAGTAAGAAACGCCCAAGACGTGGATAGATTGGTGTTTCCGGGCACGTCAACTACTATGATCATTATTCCGTTTGTGTAGTGAACATTTTATCATGGGAGGTGGCAGTGTAGTCTCCCGATGGATGATGATATCCGGTTTCAACCTTCATGTCGGCTTTTGGGGTATTTCCCCTTTATGTAATTCCCCCAGCTGGGCACCGCTACAGCCGGAACAAGCTCAATTCTTCAGATGGTCTCCTGGCGTGTGTGGCAATATAGTGCATGTAAGTGTAAATGCATTTATGGGGACTGGATAGAACAAGGAAGAGAAAAGAACGATTGCGCGCGGTTAGTGGACCATTTATTACAGTCTTCTTCGGCAATCGCCTATTATTCATCAGAGAAACCATGGAAAACAAGTGATCGGCGCAGCTGGGACCTAAAATTCTTCTCCAGACAACCGTTGAAGTCGACTTAGCTATTTAGCTAGTATGGAAAATCCACCGTCTCGGGTCTAGAACTTCAGAACCACCCGGTCGAAATAGTTGCCCAGAAAGAGACAGCGCTGGCTCTGAGCTTAACTCAGTTGTTCCAAAGCTTGTGAGGAGACATTATTTCGTTATCTTAGTTTGTTATTTCTTAGGAAATAATCCGTCAAGAGTAGCGGTGTGGTGGTCTTTCCATCATAACGTAGTCCTTTTTTAAACGTTACTTTCCCTCATAATTCTCTTCTAGAGCTTTTTAAATTCTTTATTTTTCTCTGTTTACTGGAAATTTAAATTAATTGAATATGATTTTCAAATTGCAATTCAATTCTTCTCTTTTAATTTTGCATCCTTTAATAAACAGTTTATAAAGCAAAACACGTCATTAGTTGCGTTAATCTTGATGTTTCTATCATAAAATATTTTTTGCAGAATAGAAATGGTATACGTGATAAGATCTGAGAAATTTATTGTGAGAGAGAGTTCATCTGTGAATATACTAGGAACTCTCTTATCATAAGTGCATCTAATGAAGACGTTTTCGGTAGCATAAAATTTCACTAGGCAAATTTGGAAGGTGCTATAAGAGTTTTGAAAGTATTTTCTGAGGAAGGTCAACATTTTTTAAAATTTTGGTGTTTTTTCTGTTTTGTCTTGTCTATTGGGACATGTTCAAACAAACAGCTGGTGGCGGAAGCCTTAATTGAACTTGGTGATTAATACTTTTCCCTGTAAAACGTTAAAGAAAACTTAAATTGAACGCATGTGTTTAAAAGTCATCTGAGTACGAAGCTGATAATATATTCTGAGACAATTATTATTTTGAAATGATTTTTACAACTGTTTTTCCTACTTTTAACTCAATATTTATCCCATAAAAATGAAACTTCTCATAAGGACAACACATTAATTAGTTGTGCTATAGCAAAACGTATTTTTTCGCAATATTTGTAACGGTTACGTTATATAGAACTACTACTAGAACATGCAAGACTGTTTCCATCAGCTAAAAAATCCCCAAAAGAGTAGATTACACGCGGTTAGTTGTAGCATGCCTTTTATTTACGCCTACACCACCACTCTCAGAAATAAAACAACCTTTCCGACCATTTGAAAACAAAGTTGAATATTTGCATTTGCAATTTATGAAAATTCAGAGATTTCACATGACATTGGATGATCTAATTTTGAAGAACAGCTTTCATTAAAAAGAAAAATTTTATCTTCAATACTATAGTAGTTCCATGTCACCGAAAAAAAACTGTTTGAATTTTCGAAAATTCGGAGAGCTCAACGAAGGTCGCACCTGTCCGCTGTTTATAAGCGTACTTTGTTGTATCCAAGAAAAAATTAAAGAAACAATTTAGAGCCATTTTGGAGCGAATTAAAAATGCCTTGAGGCTTCAAAAAAGTACCCAGAAAAATCAAATTTGCAGGGTCTCGAGTTCGGTCAGTTTGTTAAGGGAATACCAATTTTGAGCGCATACCAATAAATAGCGTGAACGGTTCGCACTAATGTTGTCTACAGATAGACGGAGAGATGTATAGACAGTCAGATGAACAGACAGACATTCGGACAGATGGGCAGACTGCTAAACTTATAGGTCACAAGGTCAGAGGGTCGGGTGACCAGTCAGACATCAGACAATCGAACAGACCCGCAATCAAACAAGATAAAACAAGATTATGGGATAAATATTGAATTAAAAGTAGTAAAGGCAGTTGTAAAAATCATTTCAACATAATAATTGTCTCAGAATATATTATCAACTTTGTACTCAGATGAATTTTAAACACACGCGTGCAATTTAAGTTTTTTAATGTTTTGCAGGGAAAAGTATTAATCACAAAGATCAATTAAGGCTTCAGTATATGTAAATGTTATAGAGTATTACTACATATTGAGGCAACAATTATCCACTTTTTTGTGGTCAGAGTACCATAATAAGAGTTTTCTCTCGAAAGACCACCTATTTTACAGTACGGCATTTCAAATACTCTTTGTTTTCCCCGTACAATACGTAGTGGACGAGAAAATAAAAATGAGCTACAGACTACAGAAATAAAAAAAAATATAGGCAGCTACTCCAGGATTACTACGCTAAAGCACATATCATGGAGAGAGGCACTAGCAATCATCTGCCGTTCAACCTGCAACTTTCTCTTTAGCACGTAATATAATTTCGTGCTACCTTCTACACCCTTTCGAGAAGCAATGGCGCGCTTGGACAGCACCAAAGGCGTAACGCAATCCCGGAGATGGAAGCGCGGCGGCATTGGTGCGAAGATCCATAGGAGGAGCGAGGAGAAGGCCCGCGAAAAGCGGAGCGTATCTGATAACCCGGCGACCGTGAATCAATTACGGCGAGTGATGAAAAAGGAAATTGTAGCCTTTGTTGTAAGAAATATCGTTAGCGAGATGCAAAGCGAGCGGTATGCTGAAGCGATGCGTCACGCCTTTTTCCTCTCCCACCTGCCCTTTAGCTCACCACCAGCACCACCGCCCCCCACCAAAAAAATCTCACTCCATTCTCCCTCTTGCTGTTTTATTTCTTCACATTTCCATCTATCAAACCATCCGTTTCACTGCCATTCCTTTCCCTACACATCCATTGAAGCATCCATACGCCCAGTCTAATTGAAATGAGTGAGTTCAATAAGTCCAACCCTCTCAACCAACGTCGTACCCAACCATCCGAAATCCCACCCAATCGTACAACATCCTCACACGATCGTCCAACCCTTCCATCCATATGCCAAACAATCATCCCACCCAAACGTCCAAAATCTCGCTTAATCATACCCCACCCAACCGTCCAACATCCTATTCAAGGGTCCAACATGGTACCCAACCGTCCAACATCCTATTCAAGGGTCCAACATGGTACCCAACCGTCCAACAGCCCACCCAACCGTCCAAAATTCCCATTTAATCGCCCAACCTTCTCGCCCTATCATCCAACAACCAACAATCTTATCGCTCAACCATCCAACATCCCACCCTACCAACCTACAGCCCACACAACTGTCCAATATCCAACCGAAACGTACATCCCCACTCAATCGTACAACCCCCATCCAATCCTCCAGTGTCCCACCAAACCCTATCCCCCTATCCGTCCAACATCTGCACTCGACTGTCCATTCCTCCCACCCACCCGACCAGTAGAACTTATTTCCAAACCATCCGCCCATTTCCTTACCCGTTCACCCATCGAACCGCTGAGACGCCGAACGACTGCCGTCAAACATTTGCAACCTGAAGCTCTCACCCACTCGCGAGAAACCGCTCGCCGTCTGCGCCCGCCCCTCCTCCGCCAGGCGGCGCGGCGCGGCGTGTCGGCGTGCGCTGCTGCTGCTGCGGTCGATCGCACGGGGCGCTCCCACACCGCGCGGCGGCGAGAGGGTTGTCACCGGCGCAGCGGAGGGCTGCGAGGAGAGGCCACGCTTAGCGGCGCCGACGCAATTGAGGAGCGGTTTTTTGTTTTTCAAAACCCGGCAAATTCAAAAGAAATTCAATACAGGTTCAGACATATTTTCATCCGAATCATCATCTCTCGAATCGGGTTTTATCAAAACTCGACAAGTTCTATAGAAAACTTAAGTTTTAAACATTAAAAAGTACAACATTTGAGCAAAAATCGTTACAAATGCATGTTCAACATTCGTTTTGCGAGAAACTATCTTTTGCGTTTAACGAGTTTTGAGAAAACTATCTTCAATTGCTTCTTATATGATTATCCTACCCGCCGAACAACTATTGTATTTGTAGATGTACGGTTTATGTTCAATGTTTGATATGGAACATTTAACTTACGCAGAATTATCTCGGTTTGGTGGGTTTATGTGCCACAGCTTCACTGCTAATTAAATTCGGATTGCTTCTTGCTTGCTATAACTGTAGTATTTATTTTATGTGCTTACAGTATATTATATTATTGATCACTTCTGTAAAATAACTTTCGACCACAATCCCATAGCGCCGGTTCAAGCAGATCAGATACTTTATTAATCAATATTTTGAAGTCGGGCCAAATCACATTTCAAAAAGGCGATTACTTCTGTAAAATAACTTTTGACCACAATCGTCGAGCAGATATGGCGTGTTTTTCTTGTCGATTTTTAAGCGCTGAAAGTAGATTTCAATTACTTATTTAAAGTTTTAATGAAAATGTAATTAAAACTACATATAATTCGCTGTATTTAATGAATCACTAATACAATAGTCGGAATTTCTGCTCGTTATTCTGAGCAAAAGTAATTTGTTTTCTCCTCGTGTTTCTGAATTTCCAAAACAGAAAAGGGTTAGGAAAAATTAAAGTTTTTTGATAAAAAGCACCTTAGATACGCGACCTGTTTAAAGAAGTAGCAATAAAACCGTGTTCATTGCAAACAAACTCAAAGAATAGAAATTAAGTTATAAAGCACTCCGGACCTGGAAAGCTGCGATTCTTATCGATGCAAGTACAGTACACCGCTCATAAATCAAGCGGATACGATTCGCGAGAAGCTGCAAGCGCCAACTTCCATCGCGTCCGCTCCCGCCTGCGATGCTGGTCCGCCGCCAAAGGTGGATACACGAGGCTCGTAGAATCAGGGAGAATGGAGGAGAGGAACAGGGCATGCTAGGCGTGGCGACGAGAGACGCGGCGAGAAAGCGAGGGGAGGGGGGACCGCGTTTGGCAGCAGGATGCAAATCCCACCGGGACTCACGAAGAATCTGAGAGTTAATCTAATTGCTTACTGCCATTTCCGAGGGATACAGAGAGGGGGGCCGGAGCCGCTATCCACCAAATCTGATTGTGTATCCGCGATCCGATTGGGCCGGCTGAAAGGATCAATCCCAGGCTCTCGGCCGCCTCGACAGCGATGACTCAATCGCACCACGACGGCAGCGCCGCGCCGGTGAGCAGAAGGATTCGGAAACTGGACGGCTTCGACTGGAAAAAGTTGTGGAGAGGATGGGGAAAACTGGTTTGTGTTCACATCAATTCATACGTCAAAAGCTTTCGTTTTCTTCACGATTTAAAATCCAATCTTGCGTCGAGAAACGCATACTTTCAGAACAAACTTTTCCGTACACCTCTCCGATGCAACGGTGAGTGATATTCGTCTTTCTTCTTGAATTTCTTTTTCCCGTGTCATTCTTCTGTATTGCCTGTTTGCTTGTGACGTTTGTTAATACTAACAAATGATTCTTTTTCAGCTGACATGCAACCGATGTATCAAACAAATGTGCTTCACTCGCAATCGCGAAAAATCAATGGTTTTCGCTACTTCGTATACATTTACTACGAATACACAACATTTACAATCTATTCACCGCGTTTACTTTCCCATAAAGGAAGCCTCCCTTTTTATCAATAGAAATGCCTTGTAAATAATGGGATATTTCATTTTATAATCATTTTCGTCGCCAAAATATTTAAATTTCTTACTTGTCATTTGTTCCCATTTTTATAAATCCAGATTACTAATTTTCGGGTCTCTCAATAACGAAACAAAAGTATCATGGATTTTACTCACATTTTCCTTTTGTTGGAAATACCTGGTGATATATTTCACTAAAAAGCAATTCAGATTCCAATATCGGTTAGGCGTGTTGGCATCGCCACGGATCTTTTTATCGGTGTATAAAAAGTAGCTCATGGAGAACTGTGATGCAAAGATTTGAAAGAGGAGAATTATAAAATTCCATAGCGAGGCCAAATGTAATTTCTAATTGGATTTTATTTTTTTGCTTCGATAATCTCGTGGGAAACTTTTATTGATGAAGTCCTGACGATCATTTTTTACGTTTTTATTGGAATATGTTTCTATTTAACCATCTTTCTCAATAAATTATATTTTTGTTCGATTTATTTCTCTGTTTCTTCACGTGCTTACAACACAGTGAATGAGATTGTTCACTATTAATTTAAAGAATCGTGTAGGAAATCAGAGAAAATATTTTAAAATGAGAAGTTTAATATTTCACCAGAAATTGACATTACTTTTGATCAACTAAAACAATGATCTTGTCCCATCATGGTGTGGCTTTGATCATTAATTAAAATGTTATTTGAGTTTCAATATCGAACCAATATATTTGAACAAATAAGTGATTCTTCTTATGAAATGTACTCTAATTTCATAGAACTACCATCAGACTACATCTTCGATGGATTTGATTTTCCTGCAGATGTACCGCTTAGTTTATGAAGCTTTTATGCCATCACTAAGTAAGATTATCACATCTAAAAATGTAAAGAGTATTTTCTTCAGAGAAGTATATCATGACTCACAACCGTCTACTGACTATACACTTTATAATACAGTTTTTTGAGATGTTGAGTAGTTTTTTTTAAGAGAAAGCAAACACAATCTTGTAAAAACGGTTGTATCTTTTATTAAATACTTAAAGGGAGCATTTTTAAGGAATGGTATTATCCAAATGATTTACGTTACAGTATTCTGTAGAGTGAGACAATACGACGAGAAATCACAACAGTCTCAGACTATACGGAATAAATTAAGATTCCAACACATAAAAGACGAAAATTTTCTCGATTCCGAACCCGAAACATTTTGCAGGGATTGAAACAAATCAATAACGGTTGGTTAGACCTGATCTAGGCCTTCCATCTCATCGTCGTCCATTGAAGAACGCGGAGCAGCTCGCACCGTGAGACGAGTCTTCGCTCGGCAATTGATTGGATGCGACCGACCTGTGGGAGAGACGGCGCAAGGCAGGGCGTGGCGGGGCGGGGGTCGGGGCGGGGGACGGGGCGAGGGGAGGGGCGGGGGGAGGGGCGGGGGGCGGGGCTGGGGGGGCGGGGGGCGGGGCGCAAGTCAGAGGGGGTGATGGGGTGCAGGAAGGGGAGCGATTGAGGCACTGGAAGTCGGGGACGGGGAGAGGCGGGGTGGAGCAAGGTGGGGTGGGGTGGGGTGGGGTGGGCGGAGGGGAGACAGGGAGGGCGTGGATGAGGATGAGAACAGGAGGCGGGGCAGTGACGAGGAGAAAGGCGCGGGGGGCAGGCTGGGTGAAAAAGGCTCTTTGGGATTAGACGAGCTCCGCCGCCAGCAGACACGCCCTTCCGGTGATATAGAGTAGATTTATTTCCTTTTCTTTTTGCGTGCAGCGGCGCCGCTATAATGAACTCGGTAGCAATTAAAGTTTGACTTCGATCGTTGTAGTAATCTAAAATAACGATGTTCTCTACCTAATGGAACTTCTGCTCTAGGACAGTACTCAACAGAAAATGTGCTGGGTGAATATTAAAAATAGTTCGGAAGCACTTCAGAGTAGAATTTCCGACGCAAGAATTTTAAAAATAAACGGTTTAAAAGAATTGACACTAAAGGATACCTCTGGATTTCTTTCGAAAACTTGAGTAAAAATGAAATCGTTTAAGTCAATAAATCATAGTTATATAAATTACCATTTTGAGTCTAAAATGAATGATGATACAGCAGCACTACAACTTTTTAGCATTATTTGTAAGGACTCCACAATATTATACTACTGCATGGACATACAAAAGACTTTCAATCAGAATTTTCTCCGTGTTGAGACTCGAACTTAAGTCTATCGAGTTTCCCTGTATGTTTTACCGTTACACCATACAGTTACTTAGCCGTAGTCAATATGGCTGACACTTATAAGTCTGTTTCTCTTACACGTTAATTTCAACACGCAATTTTCGAATATTCAGACAGTTCAAAGAAAATTATATCTGCGCTATCCTTTTGAGCGTTCCTTGTTTCCGGTGCACGATTACAATACTTTATCTTCCTACTAACGGAGGGAAAGTAAAACAAGCTATATAATACAATTAATTATTCTCGGTATTGTATGCAGTAACAAAAATAAAATAAAATAAACATACAGTAAAGAAACGTGTGTTTCAACAGCAGATTAATCTTTTATATTTAACTACACACCAAGATCAATGTCCAGTCCACATAGCCATTCTGGGGGTATTAGCGTTTATGAAATCTAAAGATGGTCCATGAGATTCAAGTAAATGAAAACCTCAATATTTCCTTACTTTTCTCTGAGACAATGCGCTGAGTCAATGCTTCTGAGACAATCGAGTGCAATAACTGTGATATAATAAATCCATTATGATCGTCGTAGATTTTTATCCATTGAACTGGAAGAATCAAGTTGGGACAATAAACAAGCTGGGAACATCGACTAGATGACATGGGAATTAAATATGTAGGTTTAAAAAAATAATACAATCCGATGGAAATTATTTTCATCACCTATGCATTTGTGTTACATTTCTGTCCAGCCCCGAGGAGAGTGAACAAATTCATAAAAGTCAGGCAAGAGTTTAATACGCTCCCAGAGGGTTGAATAATCTTTAACTACTACCGTCAATTAAGAGACCGTCGCCCGATCCGAGAGCTCTGCAACTAAGTGTTGCCTAAGAATCGTTGGAATTTACATCACATTAGTATAAAATTATTATGCGGTTTAACTATTCTGATGTATTTAAATTATTCATATATTCATATTACTAATATTCATTTAATGTGTAATATCAATTTATGTGTGAAGGGATCAAAATCAAATACGTATTATTTTATAATGTAATGAACTACCATAATACTAAATCAAAAATGCGTACGTGTATTCCTTCATATAACGTTTGATACTTATTAACAGTGAGGTTATGAGATATGAAAATACGAATTTGAAGATTACAAAGGAGAAATTGTATGGTACAACCTTGAGCATTGGTGTTCGTAGTTATTTTCACTCCCTACTTCAAAATATTTTAGACGTCTTTAATAGACAACACCAGACATTTGAAGTACATAATCAACGACAATTAAACGATTTCAGCTGCTGAATTTTACTAAACTCTCTAAGAGAAAACAAAATGTAATTTATATATTTGTATGTATAATTAAACCACAACCTTTGCGTGTTGAAAACAACAATCTGATTCAATAGCAAAATTCCAAATAAAGTACTTTGAAAACAACTAATGTCCGCGATTCGTTTCGAAAGGTGTCCTACATCAATGTCTCCGCGTTGGATATACACAAAAGAAGATGTAAATGGAAACAACGTTCTGAAAGTAGCTGCGGTGCATTAATTGTGAAATCTGCGAGTGGGGAGCATTGCGAGAATAACAACGCACTCCACATAAATCAAGGCGAAAATAACTGGAGACACAATGCAACGCGCGCTGGTTGGTTGCTGGAAGAGAGAGAGAGAGAGGGGGAGAGGGAGAGAGGGAGAAGAGAGAGACGTGTACACAAGAGCGACCAAATGAGGCAACGGGGGCGTTGTTAGGAGACGCTCAGAGCTCCCTGAACAACTCGTCGCTCTTGACGTTAACTTCCATCAGCCGCAGAGCGTATCTGCGGAGCTGTCAGCTTCAAGGCTCCACGCGCCGCTCCAACACGACGCGAGAGAGCGCGGTGGACGCGCGGTAGGATCGGGGGAGGCGACTGGAGGAGTGAAACGCAGATTGGAACAGGAAAAGGAGAGGAAGCGAGATCGGAAAAGGAAACGGAGGACGAGTGACTTGGAACAGAATCGGAAAGGGAAAGGGACTAGGTTATGTTGATGGTGCAGAATGTAACTAGTGGGCTGGGACGGATGGAAAACGAACCGGACACAAACTAGTGTTAAAAGAGCACGTACTTTCTCGCCCGTATTTTCACGTAAAACTAAGCGAAAAGTTCTCTAATTTTCGAAAAAATCGAACATGATCTTATTTCAAAATCTTTCTTTAAGGAACAGATTTCATTAAGGGAAAAAATATCTTCATAATTGTAATCATAGGAAGACGCAGAAAAAAAAATTAGCTTTTGTAATTTTCAAAAAATCAGGGTTTTTAACAAAAGAGAGATCTACACCATCCTCTTAATCATTCTTTACTCTATCCAACAACTGAATTTAATCAAAAGCGATGGCGCCATTTTTTTAAAAATTGGATAATGCCACAGGGTCTTCATATAAAGTACCCCCCAACATTAAAATACCGATTTCAAATTCGAGGAGCCGCGTCATCATCCAGATTGAGTATGTAATATCAATTTTGGAGATAATCGGCTGAATGCCGCTAGCGTTCTTTACAGTCGGACGGACAGACAGACAGACAGACAGACAGACAGACAGACAGACAGACAGGCAGACAGGCAGACAGGCAGACAGGCAGACAGGCAGACAGGCAGACAGGCAGACAGGCAGACAGGCAGACAGGCAGACAGGCAGACAGGCAGACAGGCAGACAGACAGACAGACAGACAGGCAGACAGACAGACAGACAGGCAGACAGACAGGCAGACAGACAGGCAGACAGACAGGCAGACAGACAGGCAGACAGACAGGCAGACAGACAGGCAGACAGGCAGACAGGCAGACAGGCAGACAGGCAGACAGGCAGACAGGCAGGCAGACAGACAGGCAGACAGACAGACAGGCAGACAGGCAGACAGGCAGACAGGCAGACAGGCAGACAGGCAGACAGGCAGACAGGCAGACAGGCAGACAGGCAGACAGGCTGGCAGGCTGGCAGGCAGAGAAACGTTGCCTTCAATTGATTTTTCGACCTAAATAACCCACAAAACATGGATTCTGGCTACACCGCGTGTTAGAGTATTTTTTCTAAATTTAGCAACTGGATTTATCTACTTTTTCAGTACCAGGGCTCGACAATAAGAGTTTTTCCTGACGAAAATTCGCCGGTTTTTCGCGCAGCATTACATAACTTTCTCTCTACACTCCAGCGAGAAAGTAAAATGGGAGCCAAAATTATGTCAGAATCAGAGAAAAAGTAAGAAATAGACGGTAAAAGGCATAGGTTGAGAGGGAAGCGGGGCGAGGGAGTGCTGGGCAAATTTCTTTGACAAAGATATGAACGGTTAAGAGTCAATGGCTCGCGTGTGGAATGCGCGCGTTTAATTAAATTGAAATGCTTTAGTGGTTGTTATGCAATAAGTGAGTCCAGATAAGCCGAATCTACATTTTGGCGTAAAATGCTTTATAAATTCTGCGTTGGCTATTCTTAAGGATGTTTTATCTAAACCCCGTAGGCCGTCGACTGCGACCTCGCCGTTGAGTTTGAAATACGCGAGCTAACCCAGTCAAATTAGCCGGATGAATCGTCGGTTGTTTTGCTGAGCTAATTTAATTCAACTCCCTTTACCCGAACCGCCTTAAAAATACCACTAATTATACAGCACATTCCACACGCGTCCCATTTAACCAGTGGCTTTAGCTGTTTCTCAAATACTGGCCAGCGAGACAGACGGTGTCTGGGAGAAGGATACTGAAATCCGCGATTTTGGCACAGGATAGAGAGTTGTGAATAGTAACACCGGGGGGTAGTTAGACTAGGGAGAATGCTGTGAATAAGTGTAGCAGCTCCCACAGAAGGGACATCGCAGCGAGCATAGAGCCGTGGTCGAGGGGGGAAGATTGCGGGCTCTGCGAAGGGCGGGACAGCGCCCCGCCCCCTGCGCGTCCCCAGCAAGACAAGAGGCCTCCAAGAGGGCAGCAGGCGCCGTTGCGGCGCTCGGGGGAGGCAGGGCGGAGTGCATTGTCATCTGTTACAATTGGAATTCACAATCAGCAGCCTCTGTGGACAAGACGCGCATATTGTGCTGCGCGTACGAATACAAAATGGTTAGAGGGACACCAGGCGAAAATACAACTCGTGACAGATGCTGGTTCGTTGGATTTTCAATTGAATTGTTATCAAGCGCAACGTTTCCGTGCTATAATTTTATTCAGGATACCTGTTGCTTTATAAATGCTTTTGGACTATTATTCTACCACACAGTTTTAAAATCACCAATAATGAGAAAAAGTATGTTACATTTCATATAATTTCCGAAAAGTCACATGCTGTTAAAAGGTTCGATCTTTTGTATCAGGAACGTTCAATATAATATTTTACGTAAGAGCTTAAACATGGGTATACTTCATTACATTCGAATATGAAGGGACTGGATTTAAAGTACCCGTAACTTTGCTTAAGTTATTTTAAATATAGTCATCATGAAGTGGAAAATGTGCTTTAGGCAGTTCAAGCTACAACTTGATGAAATTAAAAATTCGCGAGGAGATAGCACATGAAACCCTAAACTGATAAACTTAAAATAGCGGGTCTTATGTCAAAAAATTTATCTCATGAAAAACCGTTAAGAACGCCAAAACATGGAGAATATAAAGTACACAAAAATCACTCTGCGCCCTGCGTGTAGGGTAACATCGTTATTTCTCGGCGCTAGGCCCCCAGCGAGTTGGACGCGAGCTTAATGCGGGAGGGAGAGGCCGCCATGACGAAGAGGTGGCAAGGGGCGATGCGGGGCGCAGGAGGGGAGAGGGGGAGAGCGAGAGAATCGCATGGCAACGCGCGACACACAGGCGGGTGTTTGGGACCAACAACGCAACCGGAGACCGAGAGCAGCGACGCACATTGGCGCAAGATCCCAAACAGCTGGTCAAAATATCCAAAAAACCTTATCCAAATTTAATGAAACTTTGTATACTATGTTTTTTATGCATGCTGATTACGATTTCAATGTCAAGATTACAAAAAATGAAGAATCCAAATACGCGGAATAAAAATTTTAAATTACATCTAAAAGTGTTTAAATTTTCATAAATATTTGTAAACAGGGTTTGCCGATTCCGATTTAGATGTAAGCATAGCAAAAAACAACAAACTGGCACTTCCAACACGGCGGATTAAAAATTAAAAATCTTCTAAAAGTTATTCAATCATTAGGCTGCACGAAATGCCGAATAGCAGCTAATAACAACTTTTTTCTTTGACATTTCAATAGCTAAATAGCAGCGAATGAAATTTTTACAAATTTCGCTGTGGAACTCTGTAGAACTTACAGCTGTTTTCCACTTAAAAAAGAAAAAAACAAATTAACTTTATCATTTTGTTTCAACATAAATTAAGTAATTTTCACGTGTCCTTTAACTACATGTAATACATGTAAAGACTGTACCCACCATCACGATTTTAGTTCATTTTGACTGTCGAAAATTGATCACAACCGAAAACTTTTATAAATGTTCAAAGGAACGGCTGATTTACGATATTTGTGACGTGTAACAGCTGTTCGCTTAACGTCCGCGTTTCTAATGATGCAGAGCGTCCCTGTGACGCCTCGGACCTTTTTTAACCGTGGAATTGGACAGTTTGGGAACCAGTCTACCCGAATTCTTTCTTACAATTTCCTAAATAAAACTTTTTTTCTCGACTTTTGGCCAACTTTTCGGGATCTTGCCCCAATGTGCGACGGTGGCGGTGGCGACGGTGGTGGAGGTGGCAAGGGTTATGAGAGAGGCGGGTGATGGGTCGGGAGCGGCGGGGGGGGGGAGACGGGTGGTAGGGCCGAGAGTGGCCAGGGAAACAGGAGCGCTGCTGAGAAGGATTCGGTGGCAAACAGGGAGGTGAAGAGATGCTGGATGGGGGATCCCTCGCAGAGTGGGGATAAGAGGAAGGGCAAAGCTTCTCTTCTTAGCGATGCAAAAAATCCCGAAATACAAAAATGTGTAAGTGCCTTCTCTGCGCATAAACGACAGTCTACTGACTGTATGAAGAATAAAATGTATTAATAAATTTGAATTTTGAGTTTAAGGGATATTCACATATTAAAAATTAAAACTTGACATTTTAGAAATGTATTTTAAAAACACAATCTTTATTCAATACAAAAAATATTTTCCTTTGTATTTTTCTACGGAACACATTTCTTGAATTTTACGTTACACATATTTACACATTACAACATTCTTTTTGTGTATTTCAGTTATTCAAACATTATCATAAACATTAAACTTACATAAGAAAATCAGTTAAAAACCATATGTTGTAATTTTGAGCATGCAAACTCCAAATTGCGATGCCAATTCTCTCCGTTCCTAGATTATGTTACAAATTTCATTTTTATGATATTAAACATAATTTCACAAACTTACATTTAACTTTCTTTTCTTCCTGTAATTGTCTTATTTTCGTATTCATTCTCGCATACAAAACTATTCATTATCGAGATCTCTATTGGGAATATCCTCGCTCTCCTGTAACACTTAGTATTAACCTTGCTAGGTTGTAGTTCATATACAATCTTGTTAAGTGCTTACTTCGCTATTTAAGAAAAGAAAATTAACAAATTTTTTAAAAATAATATTAGCAACTATCCGGCAAGAGATTAAAGATCTTGATTGATGGATAAGTATTGCTTCCCTTGACAGGGAGGATTAGATTATTAGGAATGACACTGTTGTTGAAAACTTCTACACGAATGTTTACAAAAATTCAACAGAAATTAAAATTATAATCCTGTTATTAACGGAATCAAACGGGGAAGGTTATACAATTCGTGTTAGACTTTTAAGTTCATTCAACCATACGTTTCGGTAATGTACCTCTGTTTAAATGATTCTTCCTTTTTCATACAATGTAAAATCTCCCGCTTTTATCATTGCAATTGACTGGTGTTCCGATATTGGAGTTCAAAGATATAATAAATAATGAAGTGGTTCAATATTTCATCCGCGCGAACAGCTTTAGCGCCTAAAAACAACAGATGAACTGATTAGTCCGAAAACCGTAATAATAACATTGTCTGAAGTTGTCCGATATCCGAATTATAACATTAATCCAACTCAGCTTGAGAGCCTGCGAATTTGAAAGATATATTTTAATGCTAAGGACATCTTATGAATCCCCTATGACATTTGATTTTTTTTAAATGACTCCCAGTTTTTTCTTGAAATTTATTTCTTAAATAGATCAAATTATGCTTATAAATGTGCAAATGTTTGGGCAATGGAAGGATGAGTGACAGAGGACGGATAATAGAGGACGAGGGATGGACGTGACGGAGATCGGAGAGCGGAATCAAAGGGCGGACGACGAAGGGCAGACGGTGAAAGTGAGAGGATGGAGGGTGGAAGTCGAAGGGTGGGAGACGAAGGGCAGAGGACGAAAGGATGAGGATGAAGGCTGGAAGTCCAAGAGCGGAAGACGAAGGGTGGAAGACCAAGTGCAGAGGACGAAAGTATGAGGATGAAGGGTAGGAGTCCAAGGGCAGAAGATGAAGGACAGCGGAAAACGAATAATGAAAGACGAAGGGCAGAATACGAAGGGCAGAGGACGAATGGATGAGGATGAAGGGTGGAAGTCCAAGAGCGGAAGACGAAGGGTGGGAGACGAAGGGCAAAAGACGAAGGGCAAAAGACGAAAGGATGAGGATGAAGGGTGGCATTCCAAGGGCGGAAGACGAATGGTGGAAGACGAAGAGCGGAATACAAAGGACAGAGGACGAAAAGTGGAAGACGAAGGGTGGAAAGAAAGGCGGACGGAGGACGAAGAACGAAAGAGCGAAAAGAACATAGGGCAGAGGGTGAAGGGCGGCGGCACAGGGAACTGAAGGCGGCGTCAGATGGTGGGGGTGGTCGGGTGAGGGAGCCGAATGCGGGGGCGGGGACAAAAGGGGGGGCTGCGGCGCCGCGA
Organism: Teleogryllus occipitalis; assembly: GCA_011170035.1. Taxonomy (NCBI): domain Eukaryota; kingdom Metazoa; phylum Arthropoda; class Insecta; order Orthoptera; family Gryllidae; genus Teleogryllus; species Teleogryllus occipitalis. The sequence continues at coordinate 19,097 of BLKR01015035.1, forward strand.
AAGTGGCTCTGGGTAAGCGATAGAGCGGCGGCGGCGGCGGAGGGAGGTGGCTCACGTTACGGCGCGGCGCGTCGTTCCCGCCCGCGCACTCCCAGGCTGCCAGGAGCCCCCGGCGAAGATTCCGGGCTCAGCCCACGGAAATACGAGGCGGGCGTTTTTGGAGACGGCTCTCGCTTACTGCGTTCTGCGAGGCTGCCTCCAAACAATCGCAGGCAAGTCTTCCCATTCGCGTTCTGCCTACGCCAGGTTTTGAGGCCGATTGGGGAGGGCTTTTACGCGAAGTAATTGTGTGGTACATGTTTCTACTTTCCTTTCAAACGTGCATATTTCTATGTGCAACTAGAGTTTGGAGAAAACGTTCATTTGTGATTTCAAACATAATGACAAAAATTGCGTCGCAATCATCAATCATAGTAATCACATATCAAATATTCATATGTGCAAGACATTTCTAATTGCACGTTGCGCTTACATCCATAGATTTTTAGAATCGAGAATGGTATCTTTCGATTGATTCGTAAGTCATAATTTACAAATGCAAAATAATTTGTAGTGGTTGGAATGGAATTCGCACTACAACAGCTTAACTATGATTAATGCTTTCAATATCTCGGTCTGGTACGATCATTTATTTCGAGGAAAATCACAGCAATTGTTTTTCTCGATTTCACGTTGGAAGCTTTCAGTCATTTCAGACACACTTTCTGATTATTTTTTATTGTTCATTTGAATAAGATATTTTATAGCGACCTGTGCCTAATTCAAATTTATTCTCATCTACAATGGACCTACTAATAAGGCTCTTCCGAACATCATTTTCTTTAAATGCGATCTACCCGTACTATTAACCAGGGGCTGATCCAGAGATGAAATTTGGGGAAGATGCAGGTTAAACTCAGTTTCTGCTGCGATTCTATTTTATTCGTTTTAATGATTATCTAAAAATATTTTTACTTGAAATTTTGGTGAAAAATTAAAATTACTTTCTGATTTTTTTGTTGGGGGCGGGGGGATTTCCCTCATTTTCCTCCCCGTGGATTCGTGCCTGCATTAACATATAATATATTTGGATTTCGGTGAAACTGCATTTCATCTCTTTTCAGTTTTTCTGCGATAAAAGCGCCGCGCCCGCCTGCACGCTCCACTTGCGCCACCGCCGCCTCCGCCGCCGCCGCCACCGCCTCCGCCGCCGCCGCCACCGCCTCCGCCGCCGTCGCCGCCTCCGACGCTTCCGCCGCCGCCGCCTCCGCCGCCGCCGCCGCCGCCTCCGCCTCCGCCGCCGCCTCCACCGCCGCCTCCACCGCCGCCGCCGCCTCCGCCGCCGCCGCGTCTCCCGCGCGGGCGATCGATGTGTCGTCAGATAAGGGCACTCGGCGCTGCCCTCGGGCACCGCCTTCCCCCACACGCCCACTCGCCCCCGCCCCGCCCTCTGAAACTGCGCACAGTGGCCCCATGCGACAACCAACGAGTACTTTTCTGCGCTATTCAGCCAAGCATGCAAGCGACAAAAATGTATACAAAACGTGGAAAAACGTGTAAATTGCACGTATAAAAACTGCTCAAAACTAATAAGTACTTTTTTAAATTTTCAAGATATATAATTCCTAATGATACATACACATTATCTTCTGTGAGAATCGCCATTACGGCACTTTTAATCAAACGGTTCTTATAAGCTGAGAATGAAAAATGCCCGTTTCAGTAAAGCTTTAAAAAAATAATTTTTTGCTATAAATTAAAAATTTTAATTGTATCATTTTACGAAATAAAAATTATTGTACTTCAAATTTGGACTATAACTCAGTTAAAATATTTAAAGAGCACAGGATGTTTACTTTACTTTTCATGTACACTATAAACACGTAGATGCGCCTTTTGATCTATCTATCACTATTTGATATGTTGACGCAATCACTTGTTATTCAGTGAGAATAAAGGTCTAAGCTTAAGATATTTGCATAACGTAACATTCCTGGCCATAATGTAAAGTAGCGTTCTTAAATATTTTGTCATGTTCCGCAACATAACGTAACTTGACAACACATCGAAAGGAACTGATCCTACAAGTCAAGAACTTCAATTTGCGAAACAGTACACTTGAAGCGCGAAACGGTACCTTTAATATTTAAACTACTCTCTTTGAAGTAAGTTTAATTCAGAAATAGTCTGCATATTACTTTATCATACTTACATTAATTTTGAACATTCATAACCACACAAGACACGTACAGTTTGAGAATCTAGCTGTTGTTTGGCGTTTTCTCACTCAAGAGCTCACAGTCACGTCGACAGTACTACACCACTTTTTCCCTCTTTTCTCCCTTTTTTCGCTCCGCCGTTCTATTCCGCGCGCGTGTTTCGCCCGTTTCGGCCCAGTGCGCCGCGCCGCGCCGCGCCGTGCCGCGCCGGGCCGGGCCGGCTGCCCCAAGCGCCCGCGGCGGCGAAGACTCTTCTAGAAACTCGCGCGCGCCTCTCCAAAGGAGGCAGCCCTATTGACTCTAACAGCGCGTTGTCGCGTCGGCGGCGCCGGAAAATCTAGTTAGGGCGAGTTGCGGGAAGGGAGGCTGGTTGAGATTCCCCGGACGCCGTAGGTGGGGAGGTGTTTCGTAAACTGTAACTCGACCATGAAGCTCTTCAAAGAAGAGTCAGTGAATACATTAGAGACTGAGGGGTTTCGGAGACGAGGCATATATTTTTTTTTGAGAAAAATTACGTGTGTATATTTTGTGTTACAGTAAAATTTAGATTCCTTAGGTTCGTTGTTTTCCAGACATATACATATGAAGGGAAAGCGACGCATAGATGTATGAATATGAGAGATATTTAAATGCGAGAACAAAGAGGGGTTAAGACTCTCGCTTAATCACAATCCCCTTCATGTTTCTGAATATGAGTTGTTGATATAAAAGATAAATTTTAAACAAAATTGAATCCATCAGTTTTTTACATAATTTGTGTACACAAAATATGTTGTTTATTTTAAGTTTGTTATATATTAAAGGAATGTTGAAATTTTTAAACTAAACATTTAGTCTACTTCTGAAGGTGGAAGTATTACCAGGTAATTGGAAAAAGGCATCTAAGATGATCGTATTGCCGAAAGGTAGAGTAACAAATCACCTCGTGTTTTGTTGATTAAAATGATCCATACGAAGAAAAATGGATTTATTTGTTTCTCTGAAATGGTGAGGCGTATAGAAATATTTCCTTCTGATTCATTATCTTCGAACGAAATTTAGATGTTTTTAAAATTATTCATAGCAATTGATGAGATAATTATGACATTTCTAACCCTAAACTCTTACGAAGTACTTTGGGAATCTAAATTGATGGATCATTATTAATTTTCTGTGATCTTTCATAAAGCGGGTATATCGCATGAATTGCAATATTTTAGCTATATCCTCTTTTCATCTTTTAATCCCATTAATGAAAAACAAACCTTTGTGCTGTTACGCATTGTCTCATTTCACATAACGAATAAATCACTCGCTTTTGCGTTCATATCATATGTTCATTTAATATACTTGGAGTATTTTCACATTGTGCTCTAAAATTATTGCTGTAATCTTCATAGTTATTGCACAGTACAAAGGAACGGCCGTCATATTTACAGAAGAGCTATAATGATATTTTGTGTTTTCGCGCATTGCGTCCACAGCTCTAAACAAACAATGCGGAGCAGTTATTTCTCTTTCGGATCAGCAGTCCTTCACACAGTCCCTCACGCACGCACGCACTTTGCAGGCAACGATAGCTCGCTCTGAAATAAGCTGTCGCGCACACAACCGACGTCATTACATTGCGTCAGCTCGTCAAGCATAACGGAACAGAGTTATGAAGCGCAGTATAAGCGATATTTCACCAGCCCCTAAACTGTTTATATCTCATATTTTAACATCTGGGCTCGAGCTACAAAGCGATACCAGTCAAGTAAGCCCGTTTAATAAACCACCCGGTCCCGGAGAACTTTTAGTTTAAATTTCGAGTCATGAAAGTGTGCATCAGAAAAGGCCGCAGTTTCGAAGAGCTTAATGCAAAATTATCGCAACTTTATTGTCGTTTTAGTGCGCTTCGCTGAGATATTAAAGGAAAATATTGGGGGCGATAAATTGAAACTTTATAAGAGCTCTAAATACATAAATGGCCGTGGCTGAAAATGCCTTTGCGGTGGCCCCTGAGACTGCGTGGGTGTCCGCCGGTGACCGCCATGTGCGGGTCGATATAGGCACCTTAGGATTCTCGAAGGCCGTGGACTAGAGCAAGAGCTTCAGCAGAAAAGGCCACCAACATTCGTCTTTCGCGTTTTCACTGAGAGCAAAACTCTGTGGATAAAAACAAATACCTTTCGGGAGTATTAGTTCTGATTTGATGATACCATAGTTAATACTCAAATGGCGCCCACTTATTTTAACTATTTGTGGTTTCATTTTCATTTGTACCTATTTATTGAATAATTTTGCAGCGACTTATCACTTTAGAGTTCTTTAAAATATTGATATATAGATTTTTATCGCCGTAGTTTCGAATTCAATGTGTTCGTGTACAATGTTCGTATACAATGTGACTGTTCAAGTAAACTTCAAGTCAGATTTCCTCCATAGATGTATATACTAGGATAGTGATTGATTGGTAATCAGTTTTTAAATTGATGTAGAAAGATAAGTGATGCAAATGATGACAATTATGATGAATTTCAAATGCGTTTAGTTAAAAGATTATTATTGAAAATGAGAAAAATAGTATTTTTGCAAAATTAGTGATACCAAGAATGGACGTGTGAAATTGTAAAAGCAAATAAGCAAATGAATATAATTCATTGAGTGACAATAACTATTTTAAACCCAAAATAAAATTTAAGACGTTCATTGATACCCAGATTCCTTAAAATAAATAAGTAAATAAATAAGAATATTTTTGAAACAATCGTTTTGAAAGGTCCCGGTCTTAATAGGTAGGAAAGCATTGCCGACTTTTTAGTGTTAAAATGCAATCGAACACGTTGCTGACAATACTGTAACTGAACAAGAGTATTGATTTTTAAACTTGAATATATATATATGTACATTTATTTCTATTTACAGATATAATACAAGACAGATACAAGTAAGAAAAACCATATATCTACAAATACAATATATTTTCATACAAAAAAATTAAGTGATAAATAATTTGATTTCCTAGTAGTCGTTACAATAAATTGAAAACAAATATCCATCAAAATTCTACACTAATACAATTCTGACAGAATTATTAAAATTCAAACAATTGTTCAACGAATTAAATTGGCTCAGAAGTTTGTCACAGTTATTTGTTTTCAGTTATTTTGTTTGTACTCCGCTGTATTAGAAAACGTACCTCTGAGAGCCTTTTGCTTTGTCCGCGAAATGCATTTAAGTCGAGGAGAAGAGGTTTGAATATTTGAAGTCTCTGCTCCGAAGCCCTGAAGGTTGCGAGGGGTTACATCATGCGAGTTGCAGGTTTCAGGATCAACAAAAGGTCACGTTTCTACGCTTTTTGTTAGACCGTGTAGTATTTATAAAACGTATACAAATTTAGTTTTTAACTTGACGTGCATAAATAGTTGTGCTACGTTGAATAGGAAAGATTTTTATATTTTCTGAATCCTGCAATTTTGATGGATCATCAACCGTCAAATTTATTATAATTCGCATTCGATTAATTGATATTTATTCTTCGCCCTTTTTATCCGTTGCCATTTGAAGGTAACATTATCTCAAAGTCAGATATACGAAAATATATGGAGATTCTTAAATGGCCCACGTTTAATTCGAACAATTACTCTTTTTATACAACAATAGTACTTGTCTATTTTACAGATATGACTATATTAACATTGTCTTATTTCATGCTTATTCGAGTTCTCGAACATTGATTGCTGATACATTTTCTCTTTCTTTGCAGGTGAGTGAGGCAGTGATTGTTTGAACTTATTTTCTGGAAGACACCACCAGTGATGCCTTGACAGTACGTAAATGAAATTTATTATAAAGCTTTTAAATACATTCCCAGATTCTTTGACGATTATTATTTGATACTGAATCCAAGAATAATGTCCACCTTATCTAAAAAGCAATATCTTCCAGAGAGAGGCAAAGACCGTATTTTGTGTATGTACTCTCAACCATGTTTCCTGCAATTAATTGATTCTAAAAGGAATCGAATATATTTATATAAAAATGAGTTGTATGTAAAGTGGAAAACGTTTACTTAGCCAGACAGAATTCCATATTCCGTTGGTATTGTAAATTCATTATTTTGAGTGGCAATTGAAACACTATTTTTTACAGGAATATCTTCCTTTCCGGAAATAAAACCATTCGGCTTGGTGAAGTCAAAACATTTTGATATTTACAATCCACGTAATAACGCTCACTTATTTAGTACTTGTAGCTATTAGCGGAAGTAAATATATAAAGCTAATATTACTCTAAGAATTCACTGAGTAAGTGGCAGTTTCAAAACATAAGTTATTTACGCAGTTTTCTTAATTATCACTACGATTTGTATTTTTTGATTTATCTAATGCGTCCGACGAGCATATTATGTTTTGTTTATTTCATGTCTAATCATTATTATATTAGTTCACCTTCATTATTAATTCTGCAATTAAATATGGATTCTAGAAGGCAGAATTATTTAACGTTACATTAAGCCTACATTTACCATCAATACAATACTTCACAAAATAATTTCACCACGCAAGTATTCACAACCATCCACCTCATCCAACCTCATCTGCACTACACTTAAATGCAATGTATTTCCTATACACATGTTTCACTACACTTCACAACACAAATGTGCACATAATTATTAATAATAACAATAATAATAATAATAATAATAATAATGCAAATTAGTGTATATAAATTATTAGTAATTTAACGGTAAGAAAAAATATCAGTGTGTATATAAGGAGCTAGGACACTCATTTATTTTTAAATTTACTTACGCTTTGAGAAAAATATTCATATTGACGCAAGCAAACTGTTTCAGTCTGGAATTATTGGGTTCACGAATGAAAATTTCCCAACTTCCGTTTTCTTTATTCGTCCGAAAATGTTGTGTGTCTGATCCTGGATAATGTACGATCCAGTTAAAGTAAGGCAAGCTGACTTTCGCAAGAGAAACCAGCTGATTCGGAAACTGTGCTGATACTGACAATGCCACTCCCTCTTTCCCGCATTTTTTCCTGACATAGCTAGTAATTAGTTGTTCCATGAGTTTGCATATAACTGATGTAAAATTTACCTTCTTTAGTTACCGTTACTGTTTCATCCCGGGTTTTAAAAATAAGTACTACGAAAGCAATTCAATTCCAATATTCCAGTATGTAGGATTTATATATATATATATATATATATATATATATATATATATATATATATACATTAAATTACCTAAGTACCGTAGAATAGCATATTACCCCGGTTTAATGATGTTAATGGAATCTGGGGCTCATGATTTTCTACTTATCATTCATTTTTTTCTTTTCTGCAAAGAATTTACGTTAATATTAAAAATTTATATCTGACAACATCAGTATCTGTTAGTTGGTCAATTTTTACTTGGATAACGAGCTGAAATACGCGTTTGAGCGTTTGATTTTTCTCAGTCGTCAGTTATTGGCGAATTATTACCAAGAACAACTGTAATCTCTGGAATTTTTTCCTTTCATCTAAAAACATTTTGAATTATCGTCAGCGGCGCAAGTAAGGGGAGGCGGAGCTCATTAAGCTTCAGTGTCCCCCTCCCCCAGCCACCCCCTAAGTTAATAGAAAATATTAAAAAATATAGATTTTACTAATTTTATCTACTAACGAAAAGCATTCAATATTTACATTCTTAACGGTATGAATTTTATAACTAATTACAAGTCAAAACCCAAAAATACATTTGATATTGATCGCAAATGAAAAATACTTTCTAACAAAACATCAACACTATATCTTCAGATACCCCACCCCAGGAAGAATCTTGGGTGACCCTTTGATAATGATGAATCTAAATGCGAATTCATTTTCTTGAAATCAATGCTGAAGCTCCTTCATGTTCCCGCTGATTGACGTTGGTATTGCCCATAATTCCCGGAATCCCGTCGGAGGATGCCCGGTGTCGGGTGCCAGCGGGAGTGGGCAGGTATGAATCCGGGCGAGGCTTCCATAAGGAGGGCCGGCAGGGGCCGCGAAGCGCCTCCGATATCGGCGGCGCCTCGAGAGCGCTCGCGGCCGAGGGGGAAGCGGGTGGGGGCGACGGCGTGCCGGGGGCGGCGCCAGAGACAGAGGTGCGGGTGGGAAAATCACGAGGAATTTGGAAACCACGCGAGGAATGAAGCGAGAATGGATGTGTGGGAGAAGGGATGAGAGTGAAAATGCATAGTTGGGTAGATTGATTGTTAGTGATCGCGGGCGCGTCAACTACTAGGGTCATTAGTCCCTTAAGAGTAGTGAATTTTCTAGGGAGGTGGCAGTGTTTTTTCCCCGCTGGATTGTGAGATCCGGCGCTGACCTATTATTGGCTAGCAAGGTTTCCCTTAAGCAGGTATCTCCCACCATCGGAGCACCGCCCCTGCCGGGACCAGCTCAAAGCTCCCGGCATGTGTGGTAGTGTAGAGCATGTTAGTGTATGTGTAAGGGGAGAGGATAAGACAAGGAAGAGGTAGGAAATGTAGCGGGCGGTCCGTTGCTCGTTTGTTAGGGTACTGCTCCAGGATTCGTCTGGTACTGATGGGAAAAACCTTGGAAAACTACCAATCAGAGCAGCCGGTCGCTAGAATTCACCTCTACACAGCGACTGAATTCAACCTAGCTGACAAGCGAGTGTGAGGTGGAGAGAAGGGTAACGGGGCGTGGTGTGCTGGGCGCAGAGGCGATGAGATGAGGCGGGTCGGGCCGGGGCGGGCTGAGACAGCTAGCCTGTAAGTAGTGGGTAGTGGTGGAGGTTGAAGAATAGCGGAGAGAATGGCGTATATGAGAAAGAGCACGTGCGGGGAGTTGGAGAATTGAACGTTGGAAGGAGGTGGTGATGGAGAAGATAAATAGGGAGGAGAGATAAAAATAAGCAACATTCGAGTAAAACCATTCGAATCAAAGCTTGGAAAAAGAAACTGGAACGGAGATGAAGGACGAAATTCTTGAAGATATAAAAAATTATAAAAGGTGATCAAAGAAACGGTTCTCAGAGCTCAGTTTTCAGTTTGCATCACATGGGAAGAAAAGGGCAACACATTGGAGCAAAGTGGGTGTGAGAGAAAGATTGTTAAAATGAGATAGGTATACTATATCGCGAAATATATGAAGTAATAGAACCTAATAATTTAGACTGGAATGGAGTTAAAATGATGTAGAACACGACAGAAAATGATGTAGAACATTCTGGATGATGATAATAAATCCTAAAAAAAGAGGAGAAGAGAGGATGGACGTGAAGGCAAAGATAACGAAGCGTGCTAAATAGAACAGGATGTTGGTGCCTCCCGCCGGAAAGCGAGCATCTGGAAATTGGAGCGAGCAGCCGCGCGCGCGGAGGCGGGAAGCTCATTGGATCGCGGAGACGGAATCGACGGCGGCAGCGGGAGCCCCGGTGGGGCCGCGCACGCGAGCCCTTCGCTGTCACTGATTCGCCCGAGTGGCGGCGCGGCGTCTCCACGCCCCGCTCTCGCCGCCCCCCTCGCTCACCCGCGCCTCGCCCACCCGCAACACCGCCATCCCATTTTGTGGGTTCGATGGTGTAAAGGTTAGCGTATCGGACTGTTTTACCGACGTTCGAGGATTCAAACCCCATGTAAGCCTTTGATTTTTAAGGGTGAAAAAATCTTTTGCAAGCCTTCCTTCGGAGGGAAAGTAAAGACGGCTGTCCCATGTTGTAGATTTACTGCGTGTAAAAGATCTTCAAGCTTAAATTAAACCTGAGTAAAATTCAAATCGCCTATTTCATTGCCCGAGTAATATCTCCTTTCTCTGCCAGACGGTGTAAGACCGTATGCGTGGTCAGGCGCGAGAGCACACCTCATGGCCTGAACCTCGCAACAGAAAATAAGGCATCTTTAATTGAAGTGAATTGAAAACCCGGTCCTCCCGGCCCCCACCCCATGCCCTTGCGCCCCTACCCCTCGCCCCGGGACAGCATCCGCCGCGCCCCTCGCCCCAGGCCTCCGCACCATCCCCTCTCATTCCCCGCGAACCCAACTGCCCCTGCCCCGCCGATCACACGCTCCCGGAACCCCCGGTAGCCAAGTCGCGTTGCTTTTTGTGCTCGGCCCCCAACGGTGTCAAAGGACGCGTGTTTTGTGATTAGTGCGCCTCGCAGCTTTTTCTACCGTCACAGACCCAGTTATCACCGATGGCCCGCACTGATTTATAGAGCGAAACTAGAATTCTCTCATCTCACCCGCAATTACGAGCATTTGTGAACTATATATAAGCGATCAAATGAATAATTCAATTATCACCAATTTTCCCAAGTACCACACATTACAAGTTCTTTGGAAATTTGAAACCCACAATAAAATATTCCCCTCGCTCTCTCCACGTACGATGGGGAAAATGAAACAACCTAAACAATACCAATAAAGCGCGTAATTTACGCTGCGTGCGCGCTTTGGGAGCAGCGTGTACCTGGACGTCAAGTGCATTTTTTCACGTTCACTCTCCATTTTCACAGGGGCTTTGTTTTAATTGCTTCATAAATGTCAGCGCGCGTGTCGCGGCGCTCGATGGCCTGCGCGGGGCGCCGCTCCGCCCACCCTCCCTCTCCGCGGGAAGGCCCCCGCGCCGCCCCCACACTGGGCCTCAACGAAATGACGCTCAGCGAAATAAATAAATAAATAAAAATAAATAAATAAATAAATAGATAAATGAATAAGTAAACAAATAAACATAGTCGAATAAACAAATAAAAAACAAATAAACAAATAATATTTTGCCGTTCCGTACATACGTTTACTCTCGGCTGTGCGCATGAGACGCAAGTCTATTCTAGTCCAATGTTATTAGAAAGATAGTGTTAAACACACACACATGCACACACACACACACATATATATATATATATATATATATATATATATATATATATATATATATATATATATATATCCAATTCATGGATAGAATTTACAGTGGGAATTCCATGTGAATTCTACAGATTATTGCTGAGCACTTCATTGGAAGTGAATCTACGAATGGAGACCGTATGGCGGGGTACAAGGGAAAGTGAAACAAATAAGAGAAAAATTTCAAAATATCTCAACGTTTTAGAAATTCAAAACGATAATGAATGGTAAGGAATATATATATATATATATATATATATATATATATATATATATATATATATAATTATGTCGAAGTTAAAAAAAATAAATTCAAAGGAGGTTGTTGACGAGGTATAAAATGATACAACACTACCTGACAGGGTAAAATTTGACCAAAAACTAAATCTGATCCTTCAAAATCAATACTGCGTTTCTTAAACAAAATAGACACACCGAAATAGGGGCGAAAGAAGTTGTAGTTCTGTTGCCAATCTGTGTAAACGGCAGTTTTTTTCTATAAAAAATCACACATATCTGTAAATTAACATAATTGAACGTTGTAATGTTTTGATTCGTACATTGATGAGTGATTCCAGGCACACCAAATAATGTCATTAGTCTCGTAAGTGTAGTGCATGTTTTATCGCTGTAGTTGGCGGTGACCTTTCCCCACTGGATGGAGAGTTCCGGTTTCCGACAGCCAGGTATCTCTCACCATCTGGACACCGCTTCATTCGAAACGAGCTCTAATCCGACTGCTCTCTCAGAATGTCTGGTGAGGTGTTGCACTTAAATCTAGATGTATGCACGAGTGAGTTAAATCTAGATGTAAGTGGTGAGGATAGGCCAAGGAAGGGTAAGAAAAGATCGCGCGCGATCTGAGGCTCATTTGTTAGGGCACTGCTCCGGCATTCACCTGGTATTCATTGGAGAAACCGTGGACAACTGGCAACCAGAGTAACCGGCCGCTAGATTTCTCCAGGCAGCGGCTGAACTCGTCCTAGCTGTCTAGTTAATGCCAAAACTCCTACCGCCGTCTGGACTCAAACCCTAGGACTCCCGGTCAAAAGCACTTCTAGACATCAATGGATTCCCTAAGGCATTTAACCGTTGAAGACGTTAAAACAAACATTAAAAATAAATGTATATACGCAGATAAAAATCTTGTTTCTTGATTCATAAATGTTGTATTATAAACCGAGTGGCGGTTGGCTGCAATGCTTTGGGAGAGCTTCGTCCCACTGCGCGGGGCGGAGAGCGCGGCCGTGTCTGTGCGGGCAGGCGTCATCGCGCGGGCCGGGCGTGCAGAAAATGGCGGAGGCGCCGCCTGCCCTGCCCTGCCCTGCCCTGTCGTGCCGTGCCGTGACGAGGGAGCCCGCCCCGGGCACGCACGCCGCTTCGCTCGGCGCCTCTGCAACGCCCCCGCACGTAATTTCGCAAAAAGCGCTTTTGGCGGATGACGACGCCGCGGTTAGTGTAGAAAGCTGCGAACTTTTTAGACAGAGGGCCGCGTCAAGCGTTTTTAACATGAGTAGCGGGAGGAGGAGATTTGTATGATTTACAACTTAATTAAGTTTAAAGAAAATTCTCACTCGTAAAAAGGGACAAGGATCAACTATGAAATAACTAAATGGAATGAAAAACGGATAAAATTGTTTTATAGGGCTACTAAAAAACTTGCCACTCCCAACGCAGTACCTACTTAAATATAGCATAAAATCAAACATTCCAATGTTTTAAAATATAATTTTATTTCTAGAAATGTTGTTGGTAAGCACATCAATTTTGATACAATTTATTTAATTTTTAAATTAATTTTTTTCTTAAATTTTTTCAATAAAACTGGTAAATAATTCCAATAAATCGTGAATTAACATCTAAATGTTTTGTCTTGCAAAGGAATTTTCATTTCACAAACTATTTCCAAATTGTTCACAATTTAAATTTTCCTTTGTTTGATTTATTGAAATGGAATTAGTTTAATAATGGATTCGGCAAGCAATTACAAAAACTGAAGATTTGTTGTGATAGTTTCTTTTGTAATTACGTTGAAAGCAGTTCGTGTCAAATTCCATTATATTGTGATCGTTATTTCGTATGTATATTATTCATCGCAAATATAGGCATGTTCCTCTGCATTTCATTAAGAAGTTTACCAAGCCCTTTTCTAATTGGTAGATAGTCTTGACCATTCTTAACAGTCGGTCTTCAGAATAATCAAACTCAATGAAGTTAAAAATGAACTGCCATACCATATTTAATATCTAGTTTAATTAAGGGACTTGGAAAATGTATAACTTTTATATTACTTTTATCGCTGTTTCGTTTCAATTTGGCGTCTTATGAATGTGTCGTAAAGGAAACAGTCCCTTACGTTTCCTTGTAGTGCGTGTTACCACTAGTTTGAAAACTAAAACCTAAAGATGGTTTACAGAGAATTTGGGTTTACGAGCCAACTGTACTACAGAATGTTATCGCGTTAATAAAAGCGAGTCCTAATGAGTAAAGGAAACCATTATTCACAACTTTATTCACACTTAAGTTGCTATAGTCACACGCAAGTACTCCATCTCATTAAAACGAAAGTTGCTTCGTTATACTTCTCAACACTTCTTCAAAATAATAAACTTTCAATTTCAAAACACCCAGTACTTAACTTCAAAAAATCAGCAGTCGGAAATAATTGGCATAATCTTTCCCTGTTTTGAAGGATCATTTCGCCTTTAAAACCTACTGAACAGCCCGGAGGAAGTATTTGAGGCGATCTTAGGATTAAGAAGTGAATGAAATCTGTGCTGAGTGCCTAGAAGTTCATTCCCATGGAAAATACACAATTGATGAAGAAAAGGTATAAAAAGATACAGAAAGAGGGTCTGATGAAATCAATGGTCAGAAAATAAAAGTCAACAAGCGCAAGAACAATAATTCGAAAGTAAACTGAATTTTTGATAGAAAATTAAATAGCAGTGCAAACGCCGGAAGGAAGATAAATAGAAATATAAAAGAAACTGAGAAAATGGAAGAAAAGTTGAAAAGAAAACCGGTACAGCAAACTGAGAAAGAGAAAGGGAACAGGAAGCAAACGGGGAAATGGAACGAAAGGAAAGAGGGAACGAAACAGAAAAGGCAAAGAAAGAGAAGATGGTCAAAAAGAATAGGAAAGGAAGAAAGAGAGAAATAGAAGAGGGAAAGAAAGAGAACAGAAAGAAGAGAAAGGATGAGTGGATGAACAAGGGAGAGAATGAGAGTTCAAGAGTAAAGGGAGAGGAAATAGAATAAGAAGAGGAGATGGAGGTAGGGAGGTGAAGGAGGGAAGAAAGGGAGGGATGAGAGGGATGGGAAGAGGACAATGAGAGGAATGGTAAGAAGAGTTGGAGAGAAATAAAGTGGGAGAGAGGCTAGACAAGAAACAAGGAGAAAGAAAAACGAGAACACCGAAACGAAAAGGAGTAAAGGGAGATAAGATTAACAATAAATCGGGTTGATGACATGAAAGAAAGCAAACAAAAATAGAGTAATGAGTGAGATTGATAGAAAATAAATGAAAAAGAAAAGTCAAGAGAGCGAGAAAGAGGGAAAGTGAGTTAGAACCAAACAAGAAGGGAGAGAGTTTCATTACGCATAATTCGCGCGCATAAATCGGGGCGGGGCGAGGCAAGACAGGGCGCGTCGGGGCGTGGCGGAGCGCAGCGGGGCGCGGCGAGGGAGCGTCGGGGCGCGGAGGGGCGAGGCGGGGTGAGGCGGGGCGAGGCGTGGCGGGGCGAGGCATGGCGGGGCGAGGCATGGCGGGGCGAGGCGGGGCGGGGCGAGGCATGGCGGGGCGAGGCGGGGCGGGGTGGGGAGGGTGGGAGGAGGAGCGTGGTGGGTAGGGGGAGGAGGAGCGGGGTGGGGAGGAGCTGTGCGGGGCGGGGCGGCGCGGAGCGGCCGGCAGGAAGTGCGCGGCTGCGACGCGGCGGAAGGAGCGGGTGCGCCTGATTTGCGAGGGCCGCTAGGCGCCGCTGCCCCTGCCGGGTAGGCAGCCACGTGCGACGCGAGGGCCCTGCGGGACACAGCGCGCAGCTGTGCCGCTGCCGGCGCCGGGAGCTTGGAGGGGGGGAGGCGGTCCGTGTTGATGCACAGCCCCGGGAAGGCGCCCCCCTCGCGCCCTACCCCACCCTTTAACAGTGCATGCGGTGACGAAGTGTTGCCAACTGACACCTTTAAGTTTTCCAATTTTTCAATGCAGAATTGAAGAGCTCGGTGGAACACGAGGCTATCCTAATTTTTTGTCAAATTGAGTTATTAGCATTACACAAAACCTCGAATATTATTATTTTTGTGTAATATGTTCTTTAAATTCAATATGGACATATATGCACGTCCCTTGTATTTAAAAGTTTAAAAATGAATTGAGTTATGAGGTATGTTCAAGTAAAACCCTCATTATCTCAGAACTATGTCAGTGTGGGATAGCTCCTTGTTCTACTGAGTCCTTCAGTTCTATATTACTATAACACTTTGAGCGAGATTTCTTTAGCTTTTCATGTTTCGAGAGAGTGATATTAATGCAATAATTTGTATCAAGTGTTTTAGGGAACCTTAAGAATAATTGTATTTTCCATCATATCTACCTCATGAACTTGGAAAGTCAATAAACTTTAGAGAAACAAAATTATTGTTTATATAAGTTTAGGTTCGGATAAGAAAGCTAGCTGTAAAAGCGGATTTCTAACACTCCGAATCCTACTTATAAAGTTCTTAACCCTTAGACTGTGTGGGATTTTTTTTGACCCTAGGGGCAAATAATGTTTTGCAACTCTGGAAATTATTCACATGAACTTCTCCTTTTAGATATGCTATTTATATCCAGTTTCACATGAGTTGTAAACTTATCAGTTTTATAAGTTTTTTTATTGGATATAATTTGATTTTTATGCGATTGGGGTTAGAAATGTCACATTTGACATCAAAATTACAAATGAAAAGTTCTTAAAACGTGTCCATTACCGTTTTGTATTATTATGTTGAGGTTTCTGTGTGATCATTTGGGGTACTTGACTATTACGTTTAGGTATCTCTATTCCAAACATTCTCATGCTCGTAAGATAGACACCTATGTATAGTTATGAGTAGAAGCGGATTTTAATAAAATGTTATTTTTTTCTTTTCACTTTAGAACAATTCCGTTTAGAAAATGAATTCATTTAATGTTATGACAAAACGAAATTACCCATTTTTATAGCTCCTTTTGTTTTGCATTTTTGTCGATTTCGGATAATAAGTTATTTTTTACCTTTTCCTGTCATTTTTAGCGCATTTTTCGCTGATTTCATCTATTTTAATATCATTTTAATGGTACTTTCTATAAATAATATTTACTAGATACAACAAAAATTTTTCTTATAATTATTGCAGCATATTAAATTTCTTCGCTCAGAAATTGTAATGTCAGCAGTTGTATGTAATCTAAGATTCTTCTGACGCCTTCAACACCATTGTCTGTTTGCCGAATTCCACGATAACTGAAGACAAAGATTTCTTGATCTAGTCCAAAACAAACGTTTGCAAGCTGAGTTCACTTGAACGAAATAAAAAGCCTCCATTACATTAGTAACATATCCAACAGCTTCAGTTGTTTATCTGAAATAGTTTTCATCAAATTTTTATATCATATTTCTTTGTTTTTAGAGCATTTGAAAAACATTTTAGGAGCATTTTATTCGTCATTTTTGGTGATGTTTTAGGTCATCAATATCCATCCCCTAGTTATGAGGTTATGGTACAATGTTTTTTGTAAAGAACACTAGTTTTTGTTATTTAGTACGATATAGTTAATAAAGAAAATAAATAGCGTTGGCATCACAAATCGTCAAAAATGACCCCAAACAGAGTCCACGTAAGTATTGAATAAACAGAATCGAAGGGTTAAGAAAATTCTTATTTGTCCAGTTTAGTACGTAATGACTTTCTTTCAAACAAATTTGGGGAAAAAATGAATTTTCGAAATATACAAAAATAAGATCCTCATACTGAGTTTCTTTTTGTAAAAAGTTGCACTCAGAATTAAAACTACAGGAATTCCTGAAGGTGTTCTGGTAATCGTCCAGTCATCAAACGCAAATGCAGTTAGCGCTCCTTTAAATCGCTTCCTCGTGAGTGGTAAATAATTCCCCTACTGTTTTCTAAACACGAGAAACGAACTGCTTCATGAAACCCTTCGACCGCGAAAGAGTACATTTCAAACAGCCGTTAAACATAGACCGCCCGGGGCCGCCTTGAAGGATGCCGTTGAACGAAAGAATAAACATACCGCATCTTTCTCGCACTGTACCTGTTTGGGATGGGGAACAAGTGACGAGACGCAGCTCTCGAGCTACTATCTCTCATATTACACACGTACTGCACAGATTGTACGTCACTACACATGTAAAGGAGACCCGTCCTTATTGAAAAATATATATTTGGCTACTTTGTGCGTACGATCGAATGTTTAGATAGTAAGTTATTTAGCATCCTCAATTCAGAATGAATCAGGAAAGTGTGAACATTAAAATAATACATTATCCTCGTCGAACGCCATTTAATGAGTTTTGAGTTTTAGAGAATTGTTTATTTTCAAAATCTATAATTGTGGTTTTAAAAGTTGAAATAAAATATATCTGGTACAAAATAAAATGCTCTCATTTTGAAAAATACATATGAGAATTTTCTATATCAATTGAAATTTAATTAGTAGGGAACGGATTTTATTGTAATAAAAAATAGTAAATATGTACATATATCTGTGCTTATTTTTTCCAAAACATGTAAGAAAAAATAGAAAATATGTAAAGTAAAAATTCATTACTATGTTTAAAATTGTTTTCTACAACCATTCTCCGACCATAAAACGTCGCTGATCAGTCCTTAACAAGGATTCGGAGTGGCTGAAAGTAGGTTCTATCTCTACTGAAGTAATTGTGCACTAGACGTCACCACATATGAGAATTTTATTCGAAATATAAAATACGTTTATAGTATATGTTACAAGATTTACGAGGAGCCGGTGTATAAGTGAATAGTAGAACCGTGTAGCGAGTGATGAGTCCCAGAGGAGGGGGTTCAAGGGTATACCCCCTCCAAAAAATCGAACAATGCGATAAGACGATTTAATGTAAAAAATATTTGATAGTTTTCGATCGAGTAACGAATATACTGTTTAAAACATAAGCAAGAACGTAGTTGAAATTACTTTTGTTCACAAAAATCCACCACCCTTTACTCCAAGTAAGCAGTAATCAGGGTAAGTTTGACTCTCATTACGAAGATATGGGAGGTCGTAGAACTGTAGTAGCATTACATTTGATTTATATGAAAGATAATCCCGCAACATATTGCAAACTCTCATCTGGTAACGTTCCGTTTCGACGTATAAATATATTAAAATGTAGTGAAATATGTCGTAATTGCTAAAATATGTAAAAATATGTTATTATACCAAAATATGTAAAATAAAAATAGTTCTAATTCATTCAGAGTAAACTCTAAACAATATAATTGAATGCTGGTATCTTGTTCGTGTAAAAACATGTAATTACATGTAAATGCGTTCCCTAATAATTAGTTTGGAGTAAATGAAGATTAAAGAACACTGTTTATCACTAATAAAAGATATAGGATTTTTTTATGAATCTCTAGACTAACAATTATGAAAATAAGCTTAGAAAGCGACTAAGTTCTGGTATTCTCTATTGGTCGAGGACAATAAAGGAAATACAAATGTTCATTATTGAGACGTCTTCTACACATGTACGTCGGATAGATACTCAGCTGTATGCACATGCATTAAAAGTCAACAAATGAACGAAACATTGGGGATTCTTGTGGTCCGAACTTTTAAAGACTCTTCATTCTTTAGGCAAAAAGGTAAAATTTGTTTAACCCTCAAATAATTTTAAATTAGATACGGACGCATGGCAATCAAGAGGTGGCGAAGGCAGTGAGGCCGTGAAATCAGCTCCACATAGATTAAGGATTCGGTGACATGTATGGCCACGGATACAGTGACGGATATGGTAACGGACACGGTAACGGATTCGCAAAAGCATTCGGAAACATACGGTGACGGATACAATGAAGGATTCGATTTCGAATTACCTGACGGTTATGCGGTTTTCTCTCGCAAATACGATGAAAGATACGTACTGTATACGTGCCGGATATGGTGCCAAATAGGGTGCCGGATATGGAGACGGAAACGTTCACTGATTTGGTGACGGATACGGTGACAATACGATGACGGATATGGGACGGAAATGGATACGGGTACGGTAAAGAAGACAGCGACGGATACGGTGACCATACGCTGAGGGATATGCGACGGAAATGGATACGGGTACGGTAAAGAACACAGCAACGGATACGGTGACCATACGATGACGGATAAGAGACGGAAATGAATACGGGTACGGTAAAGAACACAGCGACGAATACAGTAACAATACGATGACGGATAGGAGACGGAAATGAATACGGGTACGGTAAAGAACACAGCGACGAATACGGTGATCACACACAAACCGAGGCGATTGATTACCAGGGACCGGATACAGGCGCAGGGGCTGTGCGGATACGCACGCGGTGGCGGATGCCGCGTGGAGGTAGAGGCTGTGCCGGCGCATCTGCCGGCTCGGCGCGGCGCGGCGCGGCGGGCGCTACGAGCCGCTGACAGCGCGCGCCTGAAAAGCAGTGAATGATTGATGCGGCGCCGGCCGCACGCGCGGGCGGGTGCGTCGCGCCGCGTTGCCACGCGCTCGTTGGGCTGCGGGCGGCGCGGCGCGGCGCATGCCCAGCGAACCGGTTGCGCCCCCAATGGCTTCGGGGCCGTGGCCACCCGCGCCCGCAACGGCGCACAGGCCATGTCAGCGCATGGGGGCTCGCACCCGAGATTAGGAGCATCGTCAGGCGAACGCTGGGCTAAATTCGCTAGAACATAAGTCGGGAATATTCTTTCGTTATTCGTTCTTATTTCTGTTCTGTTTGCTCATTTTCGTTAATGAAGTTGCCACTCACGGAATCGAGAAATATTGGTCGTCTTTTACTTAGCAGCTATCAAAATGTTGTTGGAAAATATAAATAATGTAACATATTTGTGTATTTTAGGAATTCGTTTCAATTATTTTCAACTGTGTCGTGTTATTGTATAAACAGCTCAAAGATACTCGTTCTTTGCATTCTTTTCTTTGTTGATTGATGATTGGTTGATGCAGCGCATTTCTCAGCGAATCGGTTGCACCCCAATGGCTTCGGAGCCGCGGTCACCCGCGCCCTCAACGGCGCACAGACCGCGTCAGCGCACGCGGGCTCCGACCACTGATTAGGGGCAATGTGGGCGTGGCGAGGCGAACACTTGGCGAAATGGATCATTCATTCCAACATAGATAGGTTATTTTCTTTCGTTAATCTTGTTCATGTTCTGTCTCCTCATCTGCGCTAATGAAGTTGCCACTCATGGAATCGTGAAACATTGGTCGTCATTTAGATAGCAGCTATCAAAACATAGGTCAAGATATAAATAATATAGGATATTTGTGTATTTTAGGAATTCGTTTCAATTATTTTTAATTCCCAATGGCTTTGGGACACCGCGACCACCCGCGCCTGCAACGGCGCACAGGACATGTGAGTGCATGCAGGCTCCGACCAGGGATTAGGGAATCGTCAGGTGAACGCTTGGTTGGTTGTTAGTAATTCCGGGCGCGTCCACCACTAAGGTCATTAGTCCCGTAAGAGTAGTGCACGTTTTTCCTCGGGAGGTGACGATGATCTCCCCCCGCTGGATAGTGAGATTCTGCGCCGACCTACCGTCGGTTAGCGGGGTTTCCCTCAATCAGGTGCCACCCAGAAGCGGGGCATTGCCCCAGCCGGGACAAGCTCTAAACAGTCAACCAGTCTCCCGGCATGCCGAACGCTTCGTGAAATGGATCATTCACTGCAACTTAGTTCAGAAATTTTCTTTCGTTAGTCGTTCTTATTTCTGTTGTGTCTGCTAATTTTCATTAACGGAGTTGCCATTCATGAAATCGTGAAATGTCGGCCACCTTTTATTTAGCGGCTATGAAAATATAGGTGAAAAATATAAATAATGTAAAATATTTGTATTTTTTAGGAATTCATTTCAATTATTTTAAACTATTTCGTGTTATTGTGTGAACAGCTCAAAAATACTCACTCTTCGCATTATTTCTTTGTTGATTGATGATTGGTTGATGCAGCGCATGCTCAGCAAATCGCTCACGACCCAATGGATTCGGAACAGTCGCGTCCACCCGCGTTCGGAACGGCGCACAGGCCACGTCAGCGCATGGGGGCTCGCACCCGGGATTAGGAGCATCTCAGGCGAACACTTAGCGAAATGGATCATTCGCTGCAACGTAGGTCGGGAATTTTCTTTCGTTAGTCGTCCTCATTCCCGTTCTGTTCGCTCATCTTCGTTGATGCAGTTGCCTATCATGGAATCACAAAATGTTGGTCGTCTTTTAGGTATCAGTATTCAAAATGTAGGTGAGAATTTAAAGAATTAGGATATTTGTGTGTTTTAGGAATTTGTTTCAATTATTTTCGACTATTTCGTGTTATTATGGGAACAGCTCATAAATATTCACTTCCTATTTCTTCCTTCTTAATTAATGATTAATTGATTGATAAGTGATTCAGGGCGCGTCAACTACTAAGGCCATTAGTCCAGGTGCATGTTTTTTATGTATGGTCATAAGAGTAGTGCATGTTGTTCTTCTTTGGGAGATGGCGGTGGTCTTCCCCCGCTGGATGGCGAGATCTGGCACCAACCTGCCGTCGGCTAGTGGGTTTTCCTCAAGCATGTACCAAAAGGGTACCACTCAGGTCGAGACAAGCTCTAAGCTCCCGCCAGGTATCCCGTCATGCGTGGTAGTGTAGTGCGTTTTAGTGTGTGTGTAAATAAGTGGTGCGGGTAGGACAAGGAAAAGGAAGGAATGATCGTGCGCGGTCCGTGGCCCGTTTGTTAGGGCACTGCTTCGGTAATCGCGTGGTGTTGATTGGTGAAACCACGGAAACTACCGATCAGAGCAGCCGTTATCTAGAATTATCTTCTAGACAGCGACTAAATTCGACCTAGCTGACAAACTTGGGTCGAAAATCCTGCCACGGTAGGGGATCGAACCTAGGGACCTCCCAGTCAGAGGTGCAGCGATATCAGTTGATGTTCTGAGCCACCTCTCCCGTTCTTTCCCCCTTTTTGAAGTATTCAGAATTCAACTTACATCGCCCTGAATTCAAGTTTCTTTTTGATAAAGCAAATGTTTCTAATATAAATGGATGTTGGTATATCCGAGATCGATAAACTCCAACACCATTTGGCCGATTTTAATGAAAGTTAGCATATTATATTCATTTTACAGCGAATATTTATATGCTTCTATCGCACAGCATCGATCTACAGCATAAGATGGTGCTTTCGTTAACTGCAATTCCTAATCCACCTGGGCTTCATTGCTGCCGTGTGACGCGGGGCGCGGTTGAGCACGACAGGTCGAGCGGACGGCGCGGGATGTCGTCAGGACCAAACTAATGAGATGGCAGCGAGGGGGCGATTGTGGCATGAAGACACCAGGTTGTAGCAGCTCCGTAGAAGAGTAAATATGGCAGCAAGACGTAATTCTGCAAGCGTTTTACATTACAAAACAGTGTACTTCTCAGATATATTCATTTTGAATAGAGCGATAATGTAAAGAAATGTATTGCAGCATCTTCAAACAATCTTCATGAAGGATTGAAATTTCTTATGCGACTTTTTTCTACAAATTCAACTACTCTACGAGCTCATTAATCCGAATTTCCTTTATTCAAAGCGTAATTAATGATCGATATCTAAATGTTTTTTTCTAAAAATAGAGAACACTTCATTTCAAGTTTCTGAATTTTTCTATTTAAATGTAATTGCAATAATGATGACCAACCGGTAAATTATGTTTTAGATACACGCAAGAACTAGTATATCGTTATAGTAATATTTAATATCTTAATATAATAGTTAATATTAATGAAAATATTTCTTACGTTTTTGAAATGTTTCATATATTTACACTGGCTAATTTGATTTATGAGACACCCAATTAATACAGCAAGAACACTTCAACAGTAGTGAGTTATAATTTAGGAGGTTTTGAGTCTTCATACACTGAAACTGTAACACTTGCACTTAAAGACAAATGCAAATATTAGAAACTAGGATTTTCGATATTTCAAAATCAAAAGAGTGACACATCAGTTGAATTGTAGCATTAACTCGCTGACCCGTGTTATATTTAAAAGCGCAAATGAACAGTTACATCATCCTAAGAATTAATGTGCCTTGAAAATAATATTCTACTCTGATATAATTTTTTAATGGAATTTTGAAGTGAGCGCAAAAGTTAAACCACTGTAATTAATGTACTCACAAAATAATCATGTTCATTTACATATTACTGTTTGCAATTTTTAGTCTGACGTGTTTGAAACACAAATTTGTAAATATTGTTCTACTCCTCTGACAATATTGTTGAAGTAATTAATATAATTATTTACATAAAACAATCATATTATTTTAGTACGATAGATGCGAGCAAACCTACCACTTATCATGCAATTAAAAAACAATAAATTATGTACTCGTATGTTATTTGCGTTATCACACACGCAAAATTTAAATGTATAGTAGTATATCGTATTTCAGTATTCAAGTAAATAACTTTTCCTGACTGTAGTATGCAAACAATAAAATAGTGACGTAATTTCACAAACCCGTGCTTTTCATTAAATCATGAGAAATTTAACACTATTTGATTTATCCAACATCATAATTCGTTTGTCATAAAGACCATCGTATTTATTCATGTTCTGAAACGTAGCAGCACACACGCTCGACTTTTCGCTGTTGGGAATTTAAAACACCTTTCGATGTTCATTCAATTCATTCATTCCCACTTCAAGTCATTCGAAATGACAAGTATAGAATTGGTTTTACTTCAATAAGTTTTCCTGAGTCTTCAATGTTTAGAAATCAGAATTGCTATTTATTTCGGCTAACCTCACATTGCCACTGTGATTGAGATTGTGGTTTTACTGTAATTACATGTTAAAGACTTAAGCGTATCAGTTGTTGAAACAAACACTTTGATTAGGAATAAATCAGCTCGTAATCATGAACGTAATATTTTGCATATTTCAGGAATTCGTCCCGTCATATAAAAAAATCAGATTTGAAGAAATCAAATCTATTTTTTTATATGACGGCATGAATTCCTGAGAAATGCATTTAGAAGAGTTTTTACATCCCCTTCATTCCCTAAATGGTTCACCGAGTGATTACTGTGTTTTATAACAAAATATTTAGAATATACATAGGTAGTTTCAAATGAAATCGGCCAAAAAAAGGATAACTCCTTCCGATGAGGTTACAAATTATTTGAATTAATTAACGGGATGTAAAAAAATTACAAACATCATATTTAGTGCATATGTTTGACGTTATTTTTACATTATTCAAATAGGAAACAGTATGTGAGCAATTTGGTCGAATTTAACAGAAATTGAAATCTCACTTAAAACGCCACTTTAAAATCAAAATAATGTTTCTTGTTCTGCTTGCATTCAATTCATACCATTCTCATTGTTTTGCTTCCGAAATCAAAAGTGCATTTTCTTTGAAACCTGAATTCCCAAAATTCGTAATCTTTGAGTTTCGAGTTTATTGGTCCCAAAAATTCCACAAACTCTTAAGTTCTTTCGACAAAAAGAAATCAGCCTGGGACACTGGAAATTTCAAAACTTATGGGTGCTTAAATTCGAATTTGGTTTCCAAATAATCATTTTAAATGGTCGAACATATTTTTCATAAATCTGATGAATTTGTATGACAAACTAGGTAGTATTGTGTTTTTTAAGATCCACTTCAGCTCTCATTTAGATTTTTTTACGACGATTTCTCGTGCGTAAGAGATGAACATAGAAAACTGTTTTATTGCCAAATTGAAACAATGGAATTACG
The DNA here is from genome assembly GCA_011170035.1 of Teleogryllus occipitalis. Classification (NCBI taxonomy): domain Eukaryota; kingdom Metazoa; phylum Arthropoda; class Insecta; order Orthoptera; family Gryllidae; genus Teleogryllus; species Teleogryllus occipitalis. The sequence goes on from BLKR01015035.1 coordinate 44,182, forward strand.
TTACAAAGAAATCGGAGTTCTTTAATGCTGTCTAGTATTGTAGTTGTTTGATGATTATCTCTATGGACTGTGCAATAGGTAGCTTAGAAAGATGTGGCTGCAGTAGATCATTGGAGAGAACCAGATAAGAGATAAACAATGTCACACCTTTGAAACAAGAGCTAACAAAGTAAAATAATCGTCATATGCGTGTTTAGGGAGCTCAAGGTGTTCAGTATTTACTTCAAGATTGGCACATTTCGATTCTAATACACAAAACATTCAATGTTATCAGCCAGTGTAAAGTGTTACGGTATGTGCATCAGTTGAAAAATTATTTTCAATTATTCATATATATGTTTTTGTCAAACCTCTAGGCTGGCACACGGGCAGCGTACTAACTTCTCTTCGTATAGTCCTGGTTTTGATGGATGAGGACGAGGCAAAAAGAGTTCTACGTTTCCTTTAAAATTGTCTCAGTCTCAGTATCTGTATGGCGAAGAAAAACTCAGACAGGAGGAGTTAGCTAGTTACGGTAAAGGGAATGTGTAACGTTCACCACGGGCATTAAAACCAGGGCCAGGCATGGGAGCTCCGTTAAGCTAGATGGGAATATCGAACCTTCGACCGAAAATGCCAAATACACACATACATTTTTTTAAATATAAAAATGAAGCTACTATTTGACTCTTCTAGTAATCCAGTACCATTTATTAGATCGCATATTTTTCAGAGAAATCAAAGACAATAGCACAAATATTCGTAATATTACCAAATATGAAATAAATATTTTCCTCTCATCCTCGCATCCTCGAAGCCCAGAGAACATTTCTTCGTACATCGTCAACGTGAAGAAATTCGAAACATCGTTTTGCGGCTTCTTTACAGCAAAGTGCGCCACATAAACTACTGAAGCTCGTAACCAGAAAATCGATGACTGTATCTCTTCGCGCGCCGTTAAGTCAACCGCCGCCGGCGCGCACATTCCGGATTTCGCCCATTCATCCGCAGACCGCCTCTCAGACCCTCTGCGCGACTTTCAATATCGACGGGGCGGCAGCCGCGCGTCTTTTGTTCCGCGCTTCCTCTTGAACGGAAGCAGCCGCCGGCGCCGCCGCCCCGAAGCGCCTGAAAACAGAGCCCTCGCCCCAAAAACTCACTCGGGCCGCACGCGCGCTGCAGATAAATCGGTGACACGTTTTCAATGACTCGGCGCGAAAGAAGCGAGCGTTTCCAGCGCCCATTGTGCCCCGCCGCCCCCCGGTTGCCCTCCGGGCGAGCGGTGCACGGACGCTGGGAGGAGGTTGGTAGCAATGGAGAAGTCAACGGTGAGGGGGGGATGTCACCGGCTATGGCGATGGAAACGATGGGGATGGCGATCTTGATCGTGATGATCACAGCGATGATGACAGGTATGATAGCGATGGTGATAGTGAAAATGATTGCTAATGAAATGGTGATGGTGATGATGATGATAGTAGCACAGGGATGGTGATTGTGATATGATAGCCAAGATGATAGCGAAGTGAAGCGAAGCGAAAGCGACCATGAGAGTGACAGTAATGGTGTTGTGACTGGTAATGGGTACTGTGACTGTGACGAGCAGTCGTCATTTTATTAAATCGTAATAATCATTTTGTAACAAGGAACCAAAAGTTGGACAGAAACTCAGTGTAGAACTGATAATGATGTACTGAGTCCTTACGTAGCCAACCTGCTTCAACTGGATTCCAAGTTTTGTACTCTCAAATAATTTTTTGAGAAATGAAATCATGTACCTTTTTCTAAATGATTGGATCGTTATCATAAAATAGTGGTTTACCTTATCAGGTCGATAAGCATAAAAGAACCGCCCGAGTCTGACAACAATTGGTCATAAAGTGAGCCGCGCATGCATCGCCGAGTGACCGATGACACCTCACTCCCCCGCACACCACCGATCACGCCCCACCGGATCATCCAAGGCGATTGATTGATTGAAATTCCGGGCGCGTCAACTACTGAGGTCATTAGTCCCGTAAGTGTAGTCTTTGCTTTTCATCGTGAACTGGCTGTGATCTTCCCCCGCTGGATTGCGATATTCCGGCGCTGACCTACCGTCGACCGGCGGGGTTTTCCCTAACTAGGTATCTCTTACCAGCGGATATCGCTCCAGCCAGTACAAGTTCTAAGTTCCCGACCAGTCTCCCGGCATATGTGGTAGCGTAGTGCATGATAGTGTAAGTGTGTGTGTAAGGGGTAAGGATGGGACAAGAATGAGGAAAGAAAGATGGCGCGCGGTCCGTGGCCCGTTTGTTAGGGTACCACTCCGCCATTCGCCTCGTGTTGATCGAAAAAAAACACAGAAAACTACCGATCAGACCAGCCGGTCGCTAGAGTTCTCCTCCAGACAGCGACTGAATTAGATCTAGCTGAAAATCTACTGTCGAAAATCCTGCCGCCGTTAGGATTCGAACTTGGGACCTCCCGGTTAAAGGCACTGCAGTGACACTGATCCACCTCTCCCGGTCATCCCAGGCGACATCCAATCCCGCACAGGGCCTCCGCTCAGTTTCACTTTTGCCTCTACAGCATCATTGCTCTGTAGTCATACAGGTGGGTGATTTTCAACTAAAGAAAAACCACTGCCCTCTTCACTCAAACAGGTCAATACATTGACGTTTTACGCAAGAGTGTCTGAAATTCTACGCCCACAATTATTAAACACGTAAATAAGATTTATCAAAACCTTTAAAGTTAGTAAAGTAAGTCTTAAGTCTTAATGAAATCAACTCAACTAGCACCAGAACAAAATGACTTCGAGGAATATTATGGATGATCTGTTTGAAATGAACATTACAAAATAATTCGTAATACAACCCGTATAACCTTTGGAGTACAACAGCTAACATTTTTTAAGAAAAGTAATAAGAAAACTTACAAAAACTGAACAGAAGAAGGCAACAAAAGACATTTCAAAATATTCGTTTCCAAAATCGAAATATTTGTTTCCAATTCAAGAATCCGCGACATAAACCAGATCAATCTGTATTATCACTTTTGTTCAAATTCTTGCTTTAGGTTTAGTCGCCAGCTTTGCACACAGATGGATGGACAGCGTTTTGCCGTATACCAATTTTTTGGTATCAAACACGCGCAAAACGTTGATTCTGACAACTCAGTGTATCAGGGGAAGTTATTTACATCATGAGGGAGCAAGAACGATTCATTGTTTTGAAAACATGGACCCTTATACCATTTTTTGTCAAAAAATTAACGTTTTCGCCGCAGCATTACATAACTTTTTCTATGCTACTTAAGCGACAAAGTAAAACGGGGTATTCTTACAACATTAAACATCATGAATATTATCATTTCAAGAATTTCTCTATTTCGAATGTTTGATTGGGAGTTACTTTATAGCATTGTACTTCAATTGAATGCGTATACATTCACAATAATATTTTAAAACGCAATCTTCAACACAAAAGAATGAAATACCCGAATTAATTCCCATTTTATTTTGCTTCGAGCTTTTGTTGCAGACATGGAAAATTAACTTTTGAATACTTTCACATAAGTATATTGAGTAAATTCGTCCACGAACTTTTAACATCGCCATTCAAACTGCAAAGAGTATATATTCATCCCTTTTGCCTCGGCAACCAACTGCTTTTACTTCCGAAAAGAGAAAATTAAAAAAAAAAAGAATCAACGCTGATATTAATAATGAGTTTGTTACCCCGAACCTTTTAGGCTCCCACGGCGAAAATGTCTCAAATTTCTTGATGCATTTCTTGGGCACACACAATGAAGAGACTCGACGCCGAAGGAAGGGGCAGACCAGGAAAAGAATCCCTCCACTCAGGAAAAACGCATCGCCCTAATTAAAACAAAAACCGCTCTTGGAGCGTCGCGCTCCATTTCACCGCGCTCTCTCCTCCCTCCCCTCCCTCCCCTCCTGCCGCCCCCGCCCCGCCCCGCCGCGCAGTAACGAGGTTGTCCGGCCGCGCCCTGTGGATTAGTTTGCGCGCGTTGTTTGCTCTCCGGAGGCCTTCGCCGCCGCCGCCCTCTCCTCCGCCCCCGTCGCCGTCGCCCTCCACTCACTGCTTCCGAATCTCTCAAAAAAACAAAAAGCTCACACATAAAAAAGTACAAATCTTGTGTTCTCGTAGAACGGTTTTTTAGCTACTGTAGCTCCGCTTGATTTCATTTATTGTTAGATACAGGACATTTCACTCGTACACACATTACATTTCACTCGTAAAAAAAAAAGAATGGGATATAATATACGATGATGGGGGTGATAAAAGAAAGTTGGGAGTTGCTAAACACTGTTAGAAAATAATTTTCTTGCAATACGTTTTTCAGAGCCTGACGTTTATCTGAACCGAGGTACTTATACTAGATTGACAACCCGTATGCTCATCTCGACGTTCCGGTCCAACTAGGTTCATGTAATTGATTTGATTCTAGTTTCATCAGTACCCGTATCGTTCAACTAGCAATTACGTCCGTGTAACTCTATCATACTGCTCTTGCCTCTTGTTGATATCACACAAGCGAAACTCCCAGCTTCGTTGTCGGCTATAATTTTTGTCGTACTGCGATCTGGGATAATGCTAAAAAGTATACTTTTCATAAACAAAATAAGTGTTTCATTTTCCGTGCATTACATTAACTTTAAAACTTTATTTCAATACTGTCTTTGAAATGTCAACCTTTTCCCAAGGTTTTCACTAGCAACGCGACTTCGCTCCCATATATATTGCTAGTCTTGCCATACAGATTGTTTATTCATTAGTAATAATATGGAAAGCAATATCCGCAGGTAAAATAAATATTTTATATAGTGAAATAAAGAATAATAATGAATATGTGCTTGCTTTTATTTCTCATTACGGAAATGGAATGTAAATGGAATGAATAGACATAAATCGGCCCATAAATTTCAACCTTCCTTAAAATTATCAAAAGCAGACCTTTTCACAATTCGCACCACTCCAAATAATAAAAATTGCTGCAAAACAGCTTTTCCCTTTGAAGTTAATTCTAAGGATTTCTATGGAAAAATTCTGAATCGCCACAATACAAATATTAAAGAGAAAACTAATTTTTAACACAATTTTCTACAAAACGTATGCATATGGATTTTAAGTCATATTTTTACGGAAGAAATATTTATGCGTACAATATATAGCTGGAAACAGAAATAGATTGTTTCGGGTAATCTCAATTAACATACTTAGAGAAGCTTTTATCAGGATCTACGTATTCGAAGAAAATTCTCTGAATGTTCTTTAGAAAACAAATATCAAAAATATTTGTTCAAAAGTAAATGGAAAGAAAACTAACCAATCACTCCGAGAAATTAGCCTTTTTAATCATGAAAGAGGCCGATTCTGAAACTTCATGGAAAATGAAGATCACTGTTCTTGCTTTCTAGGAAATGAAATGCAATATTGTTTTTTATAAATCCTACTATTGGGGGTTACGTATTTTCCATGAAATGTTAAAAGAAAATTAAAGTTAATGAAGACTAGGAGAAAAAGAAACGGTAGTGGTAAACGTATAATTAATTAATGATTACAGGAATAAAAAGTGAACTCGATTTAATTTTAAAGAATGATGTTTCTACCAGGACGTTTGTCGCTTGTTATTTTGTACTTGTAAATATTTCTGTATAAAATGAAACCTTAGAGCCATCATTTTATACCAGAGTCCTACGAATATCCAAATAATTGGTAAACAAGTGCATTCTTACCTGTTTGGACATCGCAACTACCAAGTGCAATATACTTCTTTGGAGTTAATTGAAAATTTCTTGTTACATTTTTAATGACAAAGTATTACAATTCTCGAAATATCTAATTACTAGTTCTCGAAACATCTAATAAGCAATTCTTCTTCTATTTAGAATGAATAATTTGTTAATAATTGGCATGAATGTTGAAACGTCTGAATGTTGAGTAGTCTCCGTGAAGTTTTGACACGAGGTATGTAATTTTCACATTTGCCATATTTACCATTTGCACATTTATCAAATCATTTGCACAATTGTCAGTACTGATATTTTCAAATACATGTCACATCCTTAAGTACTGCATAGGAAACCAACATTCCATAAAAATGGACACTTCACCAAAAGTTAATTCTGAAATTGAGTTTTAAGTGCCGATTGTGTTAATTGCAAAAGTAGTATTTGCGGAGCCGTTTTTCTCGAATGCAATTTAATAACGAATTCTGGAAATATATCCTCGAACCCTTTTTATATCTCCCGTGGGGTCATCGTCCTTGTAGTATTTCCATCTCAGCCAACGCCCTCTGATTCCGGGCCGTCTGCAAATACCTTCTTCCGGAGATCTGAGTTTGCAGTTGCTAATGTCACAGCGTCTAGAATTATAATTCATTTGCTTTGATGGCAAAGTGCCATCTATTGTAGATTCAAAACACAACGCATCGTATTAACCATCACTCATTTATAATTCTTATTGTTTTTAACTCTTTAAATTACATTTTGGGCCGCCAATAAGCTAACGTATTCTTAGAAGAAACTACCGTCGGCCGCTAATCGTGTGCAAGTTGCAAATAAAATGAAACGTTTTCCCTGATGGAAATTTGAAAAACATTAATAAATAGTCTTTTGCAAACAATTCCACCCCAAGTACAAAAGTAAGAATGGCCAGAGGTGGAACTGGTTTGATCGCTTACACCAATTCTTACCAAATCGAATAAGCCCAAGAAATCACCAACAGTATGCTCGGGGTCCTTTAGAAAACGCGCGCCGTACGGCTGAAGCCGGGGGCGTCGTTATTGAACTGCCTATAGCATTGACATGTATAGAGGCACGTAATATTTTCCCAACAATTGCGTGAAATGTAAGAGGAGAAAGACGTGTCCTCACGAATAAAATAATGGTAAAATATATACTTGGCCTAGTTAAGTAGTAATGTAAATGACATATTAACTTTCCTTTTTACTAAGCACAAGACTTTTCTTCCTTCTCATGTTTTTAGGAAACTGTATAGTTTATTTTAGCACAATAAATATTAAGAGATAATAAACGATCTTATAAAGATAGTTAATTTCTTAACTGCGGTACATAGAAATTTTATTTTAAGTATCGTGTCGAGATTCAAGAACGTTCAGTAAAATAATTGTCATTATCATTTCTGCTACATTGAGTCGCGTATATCTCCGTCGTTTCTACACGTATCATTGTATTTTAGGTGCTTTTCGCAAGAAAATGAAAATAATTTCCTCTTGTCATTGACACTTCCCAATTTGTGAAGAAACGCATTATTCTTCTGAATAAAATTTCATTCCGTCAGAATTATTTGCTTAATAAAATTGTTGGCACATAGACGGCCAAAATTAATTCAAATTTGGTTCTGTACTCGAAATTCAATCATTTTTAACAATTCCATGGCGCCAATTAACAGCAAATTTTAAACATCCTGCGTTGGACTGAATATTTTTTCTGTAAAAACCACGTGCGGGCTTCCGCAGAGAATGGCGACACGTCTTTCGTATGAAACTTTTTGGAAGAACTGAAACTGCTTTGAATTGATTACAACGACTCTCGCGAGATTGCGCCAGGTACTGGGAACCGGCGACCACAGATAGAATTTCGTATTGTTAACAATTTCTCAGAATCAGATGCATTTCCAAATAAGACACCGAAAAAAGTCAATTGTTTGAGAATCTTCAGCCGAGCGATTTCACAAAGGATCGCCTCGTCAGTAAAAAGGCTAAGTAATTCACATCTTGGCTGCATTGAGAAATTAGATTTTGACGATTGGTAACGATAGTCCAGAGTCCGTGAACAGAGTTTTTGGCGCGGAGCCTTGCCTGAAATTGTATTACGCCCGAATCACGAAAGAGAACATTTTTGCCCAGACGAGGTAACACCGACAACTTCTTCAATATTCAATAATTCGTAGAGGTTAACTTATAGTTCTTAAATAAATGGCTTTCAGAATTTTCCCTGGTGTCGAGGTTACAAAAGGAGGAAGGAGTCTTGTCAACCCAAATCATCGTTTGATGCTCTCCCAAAAACAAGCTATTGTGCAGCTTCAAAAAATATTGATTCATTATCAGTTCCTTAAATTTAACAACTTGTCTGACATTCTTCTTCATAAATAAAATCAACTTCCTAGTTGCGTAAAAAATAATCACTATTGGAGCATAATTTTTGTTAACTTCGCAACTCATTAAATTAACACCGATAGCGTTCAAAATTCATTTGATAAACTCTGATAAGAGGACGGTGTATCTACAAAAATATAGACTTTTTTATCCGAGTACTCTTATCTCTTCTTTCCACTGAGCAGCCATTAGCTACGAAAGATGAGCCGTACACATTACAAGTAATATTATTTTCTGAAACTCTTCTGGAAGTCACTTCATTCGTGGTATAGTTTTATCAAAAACCCCGCATGCATTGGAAATTCCCTCGTCCTTTCTCGTCTGAGAATATAACAGAAATATCCAAAGCACTCGGATTCACACCTTCTAGATATTTGATAAACATCCGGCTAGAGCCGAATGTCGAGCGCACCAACAGAGTAATTGGCGCTTGCAAACACTTCCACGTCGCTTTTCGGCCTCACCTCCCATCCGCGTGCCCTGTGCCCGCCATCGCCCTGTCACCTCGCGCTGCGAGCGGGCGCGCGTGTGTGTGTGCGCGCGCGGGTGGCGGGGCGCCCGGTGAGGGGCCAATGACATTATTGCGCGTCCCGCGAAAACACAAGAGGGCGGCGCCGGCGCCCCTGATGAGCGCAGAATTTAATCTCGCGCGAGCGCAGCGCTATCAGTGTTATTGCATTAATTACGGCAGGATGAGACGGCGGCGCGCGGCGCGACGCGACGCCGCGAGAAGGAACCGTCGCCGCCGGCGACGACGCGTCAGCGAACACTGCACGCGCACAAGAAGTGGCCTCCATCACGGCAGGCCGCCTCGGCGCGGTTTAAGATTGCGCGATTGATTGATTTTTTCGTGTTTCGGGGCGCGTCAACTGCTCTGGTCATTAGTCCCGTTAGTGTACTGCATGTTTTTTTTCTCGGGAGATAGCGGTGATCTTCCCCCGCTGGATGGCGAGATCCGGCGCCGACCTACCGTCGGCTAGTGGGGTTTCCCCCTAACCAGGACTCTCCCACCAGCGGGGCACCGCCCCAGCCGGGACAAGGTCCCGACTGGTCTCCCAGGATATGTGGTAGTGTAGTGCATGTTAGTGTAAGTGTGTGTGTGAGGAGAGGATAGGACAAGGTAGAGGAAGGACAGATCGCGCGCGGTCCGTGGCCCGTTTGGTAGGGTACTGCTCCGGCATTCGCCTAGTGTTGATCGAAGAAACCACGGAAAACTACCGATCAGAGCATCCGGCCGCTAGAATTCTCCTCCAGACAGCGACTGAATTCGACCTAGCTGAAAAGCTAGTGCCGAAAATCCTCCCGCCGTCAGGACTCGAACCTAGGACCTCCCGGTCAGAGGCGCTGCAGTGACATCAGTTGATGCACTGAGCTACCGCTCCCGGTAAGATTGGGCGAAATAATATGCGTCACTTGGTGGCACTCCCTTCAATGCGCGGCGACGTGGTATCGATGGTGAGTGAGCGAGTGGGTTTTGTTTCCAGGTCAACTTTTGATAGCATTCGTTCCATAAGTGTAGTGCATGTTATATCCATGGTGTTCCTCCCCCGCTGGATGGTGAGATTCGGTCCTGAGAAAGTCGATTAAATATCGTAATGCTTGAAAAAAATATACTTAATCCTCCTGAAACACATACACAATTCACAGATAGTACAGTCGATGTGGAAGAAAACGCAAAGCAATAATCGTTTTCCTCAAACTCTATCTGCCAGAAATGATTTGACCAGCGGCAAGATCACGAGAAAGCTAAACGCAGGAGAGTATTCCAGGTGCAAGCTCTAGGACAAAGAAAATTCATTTATCTAGGAGAGATGATTGATGAGCAATTATGACTAATGGTGCTTCATGTCACGCAGTATGGCCTAATATAATTTTACGGGATCCTTCATATGGTTTCAACAGACATTCACAAGGGTGAGCATCTCTACCAATTCAGGATTATTAGATCCGACAAAAGCAGACATTGTAGACAGCATTAGCATGGCATTAGCACTAGCTCAAAGTGCAATTCAGGTACCACAGAGTTTTAAAAGTGAAGAGGGATAGAGAAATAGTTGCATGTGCATTTTAATACAACTTTCTCATTTAGTTAGAGTTAAATTCTAGTTAAATATGTAAAACGATTCTGACTTTTCTTTAAAAGCAATCACTAAAAATTATTTTTTCAAATAATTTATTATTTTTTCACGTTTAGCTCCTAAGTGGCAACTTTTTCAAAAAATTCAGCATATTTAAGAAACCTGCGAGATAGAAACAGACGTTAACATATTCCACATAATTTCTAGTTATTATTGTAAGCTCTACTTTTCTGAGATAGTAAAGCTCCATCTGTAATGAAATAAACCTGTCATTGGTATAAAATTTTAGAATACAGTATCTTTTCCTTATTTTTGCGATATTTTGATCCAATTTTGAACTTTATAATCATATGTCGCAATATCATAATCCACCGTCCCGGTGGCCGAGATCGCTAAGGCAGTAGTGTCGTTATCTCGGGCCGAAGGGTTGCGGGTTCGAGTCCCGCCTCGGGAATAGTTGTATTTGTATTCGTCCTTTCACCCCTTATCATCACCATTTCATTTCGTCTTCATAGTTACCATACCGTTAACTCCAGTAGTGGTCGCTATGGACCTAGATGTTGATGCAACTTTAAATAACCCCAAAAAATTAGAATTCAAATAAATTGTACTTTATACTAGTTAATTTTATTATATATTGCCTGCAGAAAGGTTTCTACATAAATTTATTTTCTGTTTTCATTAGTATTCATTTAAGTTATAGTTTCTGTATTCATTTCGATATCACGCTATCGACTACGTCTAATATCCCTGCCGTGAGTATTTCATGTATCAGGAGAGAGTAGATGCAAATGTGTTCACAAGGAGAATGATAGTTTCTTAAGTGAAAGATTATCGGATGAGAGGAAGCCAGCGGAAACGAGACCTATACTACATCATTTCCCACTAAAGATGAAGGCGCTTCAGCACAAAGAACGGCATCAAAGCCCCCTGCGCAGACACGAGATGAAAGAAGGTAAACACGCGTAAAAAATGAGTTCAAAGTGCGTGACAGGGCAGGAGGGCTCTGAGGCGCGTCCGAAGAGCGAAGACGGGTCAGGTAGGCACAGGATCAGGTGAAGCTTGATGGTGAGACGTAAAAGAATTTCCACGCGGGGGCGACGAGGTAAGCCGGAAAAAAATGAAAAAAAAAGCGAGAGAAATATATGGGATCGGGTGGCAGGCTGTGTCAAAAGGCGCGCGCTGCGGACCGAGGAGAAGTGGAAGAACGGCCCCCCGAGGTGCGAGGAACTTGGCAGCGCCTGCCGCATTAACAAATTCATTTGCGCTCCCTCGGGAATTAATTACACTTCGGGCTGCGCGAACATTGTCGCTGCCGCTGCCAGCCGCCTGCGCGGCGCTGCCTTCCTCCGGCGTTTTCCTCGGCCCTCTCCGCGCCCGCGCTCCGCCCTACTTCGACGCTCGCGACCAGGAGGGGGACGATGTCAACGATAACCTACAATGACAACAACGACAATGACAATAAAGCCAATGACAACAACGCCAACGACAACAACGACAATGACAACAACGACAATCACAACGACAATGACAACAACAACAATGACAACAACAACAATAACAACGACAATGACAACAACGACAATGACAACAACGACAATGACAAAAACGACAATGACAACAACGACAATGACAATAACGACTATGACAACAACGACAATGACAATAACGACTATGACAACAACGACAATGACAACAGCGACAATGACAACAACGACAATGACGACAATGACAACAACGACAATGACGACAATGACAACAACGACAATGACAACAACGACAATGACGACAATGACAACAACGACAATGACAACAACGACAATGACAACAACGACAATGACAACAACGACAATGACAACAACGACAATGACAACAACGACAATGACAACAACGACAATGACAACAACGACAATGACAACAACGACAATCACAACAACGACAATCACAACGACAATGACAACAACGACAATGAAAACAACAACAATGACAACGACAATGACAACAACGACAATGACAACAACGACAATGACAAAAACGACAATGACAACAACGACAATGACAACAACGGCAATGACAACAACGACAATGACAATAACGACAATGACAATAAGGACTACGACAATAACGACAATGACAATAACGACGATGACAATGACAACAACGACAATGACAACAACGACAATGACAATGACAACGACAATGACAACAACGACAATGACAACAACGACAATGACGACAATGACAATAACAATAACGACAATGACAACAACTACAATAACGAGGACATTGATAACTACAACGGCAATGATAACATGACTTTTACGACAACTATGACTACGACGAGAATGACAACAATGACCACTATGTTAATGACGTCGACAACGACAATGATTAATTGATAATTCTTCTGAGCACGCTAATTGCTGCAGACATTAGTCTCGTTAGTGTAGATATTTTAACCAAGGAGTTGAAGATGTTCCTCACCCTCTAGATGGTGAGATCTAGAGCTGACTTACACGTCGACTTGTGGCGGATGTCCCTCACCGTGGTACCGGCCCTGCCAGGATAAGCTGAGCTCCGGACATTAAGGAATGTATGTGTGTGCTAGGAGAGTGGAGGGGGAAAAGAAGAGGAAGGAAAGATCGCGCACTGTCCGTGGCCCGTTTGTGAGACTACAATACTGAGGCATTCGCCTCGTATTGATCGGAGAAAGCACAGAAAACTACACTGACAGAGGAACTGGTCGCTAGAATTATCCTCCAGATGGCGCCAGTATTCTATGTCTGTAAAACTAGAGTAGAAAATCCTGTCACCGGCAAGACACTAGAGCCTCCCGATCAGAGCCGCTTGGAGTCGCTGTAGAGACAGCAGTAAACCTTTCTTTGAGTTAACTTAACCAATCAATGACAACGTCGACTAAAACAATATCAACGTCAAAGAAAACGACGGCAGTAATGGCGACGACGACAATAACAGTATTGTCAACGACAACAATGACAACAGTGTCAGAGGTGACAAGGACAATGTCATTTACAATCTCGAAGGAGATCTGCGTAAGTACGTACACAGTAAGGCAATTCCAGGAAGGATTCAAAAGAAAGAAAAATAATTTTTTGAACCTTATTCCGTGATGGCAAGTTTGTAAGAAAAAACCTTTCATATGTAATTACTCATTAATATCTGTAAGTCCCTGATAAGTTTTGACATTCACACGTCTTCTGACCGATTTCATAGTACGTTGTCTAGTACATTGTACTTATATTTTCAGAACTTTCAGTGTTCTCTCTCTGTGGATTTATGGTTATTTATCTTTCCCCAACTTCGTTTATTCACATTTCACAGCTATAATTCTTCCCTTTGCTGCCATTTCGGACTGCCTTTACTCCTTTACTTCATTCTATTTCTCTGAGTTCTTCGTGCACCTTCGACGCGATGTCGAGATGTTAGAGTCCTTAGAATGTAAATTACGACGCCGGTGGATGCTCGTAGTTACGCCAGGAGAGCAACGTTCGTGTTCTTGGGGAATTGTGGCGATGGTACTGCGAAGTCGTGGAGGAAAAGACAATGGCAACTGTGAGGCAAGACAGAATGAGGATTCAGTAGTGACTGACCATTATGAAGAAAATGTTGTGAGTAATAATGAAGATTATGCTAAATGAAACTTATATACTTGTAAATATGTGAATAAAAATTATATTGATAATAACAGTTTTCAACGAGATAAACATATAATACATCATGGCAATGGTAATAACAAGAGTCAAGAGTTGTACTTGTCAGAACGTATGAATTTGTTCTGCAATGAATTTGAGATGAATTCATTGTGATATTTTTCATGAGGTAGGAATATTAAATTTACTTATCTTCTTTCAAAATGTTGGAGCGAAAGTAATTTTTCAGCACAAAATATTCTATTGGAATACCTATTTTACGCTACAATGATTTTTGAACAAATTATTCAGATAATTGAGAAGTGTTCTTCGGAATGATAATAATTTGTTATGGTAATAATGACTAGAAACCTTTTTGACTAGAATAATGGGGTAAAATAATTCTCATGAACTCACTGGATTTAATAGAGTAGGGAGTCACATAATTCGCGAACTAAAATATTGTTCGAAATCCCAGATTCTTTTTCGGTATCGGACAGCATTCAAAATTAGCTTCATTTAATGTTAAAAGAATGAGATTAAAGCACTAGTAAATCCAGTAATCGTATATTAAATATTATTTTACAATCAATGCTACTCATTGTTTGAAAAAAAATTGTGAAGTAATTCCGGGTAAGTGACTCTTACAACGAGCCATTTTTGAACTCTCTCAGTAAGAAATTTTGCATTGTTCCTTGTCATGAAATAAATAAAAATGAGTAAATAAACAAGTAAGTAAATAAGTAAATAAATAAAATACCGGGAGAGGTGGCTCATTGCAACAACTGATGTCATTGCTGTGCGGACACTGCCATGCCATCAGCCATTACACCGGGAGGTTCTAGGTTCAAGTCCCGATGACTGTCTGGAGGAGAATTCTAGAGGCCGGCTGTTCTGTTTAGTAGTTTTCCGTGGTTTCTCCGATCAACACGAGGCGAATTCCGGAGCAGTACAACGGGCCACTAACCGCGCGCGATCTTTTCTTCGTCTTCCTTCTCCTATCCTCACCCCTTACACACACATACACTAACATACACTCTGCTAGTATATATGTCGGGAGACCGGTCGGGAGCTTACAGCTTGTCCTAGCTGGGGCGGTGCTCCGCTCGTCGGAGATACCTGGCTGAGGGAAAACCCCACTAGTCGATGGTAGGTCGGCGCCGGATCTCTCCATCCAGCGAGGGAAGATCACCGCCACCTTCCGAGGAGAAAAACATGGACTACACTTACGGTACTAATGACCTCAGTAGTTGACGCGCCTGGAATAACTAACAACTAACCAACTAAATACATAAGTAGACAAGTAAATAAATAAATTAGTAAATAAATTAATTAGAAAATAAATTTAAAAAACCATGTAGGTCTTAAGTATGAAGTAGAGTGCCGCAAGGAATCGGAGGTGAAGGTGAAAAGCGACGCGTGGGAGAACATGGCAGACGGCGCGACGGCGCACCCGCGCGCTGTCCTGGGTGCTGGGCCGCGCCGCTCCGCCTCGCCCGCGCCAATTACGCCCCGCGCGCCCGTTATCCAGCTAATCGCCCCTCGTAACGACCGGCTAATCGCGCGACGCGGCCCGGCCCGGCCCTACCCGGCCCGGCCCGGCTCGGCCCAGCCCGCGCGAAAAAGTCAACACACAAATTACTATTAGCTCTACGCGGCGCGGCGCGGCGCGGCGGGTCCTTCGCGGCTGCGGCGACGCGGTTTAGCGGTGGTCAGCGTCGCGTTGGCGCGGCTTGGCTGACCGCGGCGCGGGAATAAAAGGGTCGCGCGTGAACTGCCGGCTGTTGTGGGGATGTTTGGGAGTGTTTGAGAGGAAATATTGGCGCAACCGGGTGATGTTGATGAGGGAACACAGATCGTCAGTTGAGAGTCGTGTATAAGTTTGATATTCATCATCTGGAGTGTGTAGCGTTTCGAAGTTGTACATAAGAGGGTTTTTTGCACATCAAAGCGGACAGCATTATCGATCATATGTGCATGCGGAGTTCAAGATTCGCATCACTTTTGGTATCTGCGAATGAGCAGAAGATAGATAGAACTGTCTGCTATGGCGTGCCAAATCTCCCTAACATTATAATTATATATGGGAAAATTAATCTCACTAAACTATTCTCAAAGCAAGCAGTTGAGTGTTCCTCTCTTATACCAATGAAATGGATTACTGTAAGTGATCTTGATTCGAAATTTCATTTTTTTAGTGTAGTCAATATGATTCTCCCAGGTGTTAGATATGCTAAATGACATTCAAAGAACTAACTCGAAAAACAGTCTAAAAGAGGAGATTGTTTGAGTGACAAAAATACCTTAACGATTACACAAAAGTGTAAGCACTTTCTTTAATTTCATGGATTTTTCTTACACAAATTCAACAGTTCAACAGTCATTTTAGTCTGTAGTATTATAACATGTACATTATGTACTAAAAACTTGGAGATTCTGCTTGTTCGGTTAATTGCTCCATTATTAAGCATAATCAGCCGCTTCTTAAAAATTGGAACAGAAAATATAATAAATAACTGGTTCTTTAATTTTACCAAAAAAATGTGTTTCATCCTCGTGCTCTTATCTTACTTCGCTATTCACATAAAAAACTGTGTATTTTAATCAGAACGTGTTAGATTATACCTTCAGGGTATTAACTAGAAATTTTCATTTAAAGTAACAAGGGATAACAATGTAACGTGAGTTTTAAATATAAATTTAACTACCAAGTTTACCCAACATTTAAAACACCTTTTGGAGATAGGTAACTCCCTTGAGCCAGTTATTTAACTTTAAAGCCGCCATGTAGCTTGACGTGCTTAATCAGCGCGAGTGGTGTAATATTCCCTCACTTTATCTCTTACACAAATCACTTTGTTTACATGCAGGCTCAGTCCACGAGT
This sequence comes from Teleogryllus occipitalis, assembly GCA_011170035.1. Lineage (NCBI taxonomy): Eukaryota > Metazoa > Arthropoda > Insecta > Orthoptera > Gryllidae > Teleogryllus > Teleogryllus occipitalis. The sequence continues at coordinate 60,901 of BLKR01015035.1, forward strand.
GCGATGAGACCTCGCTTCATCTCATAAACATTTGTCTCCGGATGGAATCGTCACATCTTCCATCTTGATGGACGATGCAAAAATAAAATCCGCAGTTGCAAAGTACTCGGTGATATATATTCCTTCTATATTTTCTTAAAAACTTTTATCGTAATGGCTTCACTTTAACAATGTGTAAATCTCTCGAATATAATTCATTCTAAAGCCATCCGAGAGTAAGGTAAACAATAGAATTTGAAAAATGATATATCTTTTGCCTTTTGCTACTTATTTGCGAACTTTCTTGCAGAACGAAAAATAGTACTTCGTTTTCAACACGTAGCCATATTTTAGAAGTTGAGTACATTTATCATTACTTCATGGAAATCTCCGCTTCATAACTTAAGAATTTTTAGACATTGAATTACGTTTGCCGAATTGTTATCTAATGCAATGCACCTCTTTAAAAAAAAACCTTTTCTCTAACAAAATCTTCACAAATCTAAAAATATATTATCTTATTTTCTAAAGAACATATCTTTGGAATTATTACTGTATGAAGTATTTGAAGTTGAACATTTCAATTAAGTAGTGTATCGCTGAAACTTATCTTAACAATATTTACGTATTACCTGATATTTGAAAGTATAATATATTCCATCAAAATTTTATACCTCTACACATAAATTAATATAGACATTAAATTTCATTTATTTTCTAGATGTTTCCTTGTTCCGTGCTTCCATAACTATATCATATTGATCACATCGCTTTTGATGCAGTGCCTCTCAGTTCAGAGCGTATATGAATAATTTTAATTATAATGTTGTTATTGACACAAAAGAGCAAAGACAATTTCGAGAACATCACCAAAGGGCATGCGAACGAAAGGAAGACACAATCGAAGAAAACCTATGAAATTAGCATGCTGAAATAGGAGAGTTGTAGACAGGAAAATTAAAAAATTAAAGGGATAGAACGTCAAGGGGAAAAGGACTTGTAACCGTGATGAAATAGTGAGAAAGAAGGTAAGAAAGGTACAAGTGGGAGTTGGGACCGCTCATTTACTTCTGCAGCGTCGCAGACAGGAAGGTGTGTGTTGGGGTGTTTGTGTGTGAAGGTTAGTGTTTCATACCTTGAAGGTGGCGGATTTTCAACACACAATATAGCTACGTCTAATTCAACCGCTGTCTAGAGGAGAACTCTAGCGGCCAACTGCTCTGATCGATAGTTTTTCTTGGTTTCTCTGATCAATACCAGGCAAATGTGTGAACTGCACTTTAACAAACGGATCACAATCACCCGCGCTATTTCTCATTCCTCATCCTAACCCTCTCCTTTCCCCTTACACATACACACATTTCCTCCACTCCACTAGCATGTATGTCTAATCTGTAGCTTAGAGCTCGCCCGGCTGGGCAGCGCCCTGCTGGGGGGAGAAAGTTTGTGAAGGAAAACCTCGCAATCTGACGTGTAGGTCGGTACCTGATTTCACGTTTCATCGGCGAAAAACATCGCCATCTCCAGGCATACAACAAGTTCTACACGTAGTGGACTAATGACCATAGTATTCACCGCGCCCGAAAACACTAAATAATCAATCAAGCCATAAGCAGAGATGGAAGCACATGCAATGCAGGTCTTGGTGACGGAGTGCGCCAGCGGGAGCGCCAGCAGTAGGAGGAGAGGATCGAAGAGGGTCGCGCACGCAGACAATTCCGTTAGCGCCGATCGTTTCCCTTAAAAGCCGTCGCACGGGGACCGCTCACCGAAGGACGACAGCCCCCCCCCCGTCCCTCCCCGAGGCAGCGCGTGCGTCGTCAGCCGGTGGAGACGGCCCCGGACGTAGAGCTCAAGCAGCGGAGAAAGACAGAGGAAATATCGTTAAACAAAGAGCCACCGCGTCAACGCAATTTCCCCAAAATACTGCATTCTTCAGACTGCTTCAGGTAATGAAATATCTTAGCATAGTGGAAGTTCGATAACTCTTCTCCTTTGTTCATCGCTCTTTAAATTTCACATGCACCCTATGTTCAATAACTCGAATCTTGTCTTGTGGAAATAATTCGTAATTATATTATTTTTTTAGATGAGGGAAATTGAAGCTTCAATATCTTTTCTCTAGCCGAAAGTTTTACGTCCATATGTATAAAACTCCAATATGTGTGAATTTTCAATTTTAATGATTTGGCGAAGAAATTCAAAACGTACGTATACCGTGAAATTTCATCAAAAATATCATTAATTTCTTTAACGTTTTCAAAGAGTTATAGACCACAAAATATATAAACAATAAACTACTGTTGATGTTTGATTTTCAATAAAATCAGCCACTCTTTTTCTTTTGTTACATACATTTTTTTAAAGTATTTTTCTTCAGAAATACTTTCTTCTTCAAAAGTTTCTGATACTTATAAAAGGGCAATAACTAAACAATGTAACACCAAAACAATATTATGTTTCTAAATACGTTCTCCTTAAAGTGCGTACTTCTTATAACTAAAAGTATCTAAATTTCACGAGAGTTGGTAGTCCTGGAAGACGTGGACGGTGAGAGCACGGACTGAGCGTAGGTAAAAAGAGGAACGAGGAGCAGCAGACCGGGCGTAACGGAATTGAAAACGACGCAGTGCTTTTAAGTCTTTGACCTAATTTGAAGGAAGAGGTGCCATCGTAAGAAACAGCTTCCGACACGAGACGTCAGGGAGAATTCGACGGGCGAGAAGGCGTCGTTTGGGTAACGGACTCTAGGATAGACATTCTCCCCGTGATCGACTCGTTCAGAAAGCCACATTGCTTGCAGTAAATAGCAAGTACCGTTCTGTCCGAGGCGGTGTGGCCATTAAACTCCAATGAATGCACCCGAGTGCGAATCGAATGACGTCAAAGAGATGGCGAACACATCAAGCACCATTAAAAAAAAGACAATCGCTAAAAAGTAATTAATTCATACCTTTCATTTCTGTTTCGACTGAAAATTCAAACACGTGGACTCATTAAATCGTGCTTAATTTCAGTTTCAGCGAGCACTCAAATATTTCCTCCAATTATGTCTTGCAATTGCTTTTGACAGTGGAGTCTTGTTTTCGCATTGTCTCTCATGTCGTTTCAGGCAGCCAACTTGCATCTCTCAATATTTACGTGAGTAAAGAGTAGAAAATTATGATGTGGTTCTATTTGTAGCCTTCCAGGGATATTGAGGTGATTCGGAACAGGGTTATCACAAATGTTAAATATTATTTAAGTTGTTCACCCATTCATTTAAAAAATACGTTAATAATGTAGTTTTAAGTGTCCAATCCAAAATATTCACGTCTCCAGGGTGAAATTGTTACTTTTTTACCTCCTGAATTGTATACATTAAATTAGTATTTAAAAAAATAGATAATAATAAAGCCTCTTTTACTACAGGATGTGGAAGGTGATTAAAGCAAAAGTTTCAATGTCACTAATACAATTTCTGTGCAAATTAAAACAAATTGTTGCTGAGGTACATGTTCAAATAAAGAATGGTGGGCACTGAAGGGAAAAAATGTTCAAGAAACATTAACAAAAAAAAATTTCAAAATTAAAATTTTGCTAGCAATAGAAATGACAAAGTTTTCCTAATGTTTCGGTTGCAAAGATGAAGAAAGAAATTTTGCTGAATTTCGGAATTTTCATTTGAAGTGTTTATTCCACTAGTTTGTTTTTAATGTAATATTTAAGAAAACATAACTTTTCAAAATGATTTTCACCCTGAAATATTCTTTTCTTTCTCACCTACAAGAATCTTATTACGATTCTTATTTGAAGTTCATGAACCACTCTGTGCTACTAATATCACATTGCAATTTTCTCACACAGATATATCAGTAGTAAACCGAATTATTACCACGACTCGTCGAACACAAATAACTTGGCACTTGACCGTCTACCAAAGCAGATTTGACCTTCACAAACGATGACTTCTGTCTTTGTCTCCACTAAGCCACATCGCACAATACAAATCACACATGCAAAAACGAAAGTCAACGCTCCATTCTCTTCCCTCCGCGTCCGGTTTTCAATTGCCATTGAGGTCAGCGGCGCTGATTACACTCCATTATACTGCACGCGCAATTATTGCATACCAACGCACGCAAAACTCATTTCCCTGGCCCGCCCGCCCGCTCGCTCGCCCGCCGACGTAGAAAGGGAATGTCAAAACGATGAAAACAAACTTTTTCTATGGAACGTGATGCGACCGCCCCGCCGCGCTGCGCCGGCCAGAGCGGGTGTTGAAAACGATAGCCGAGCGCCCATTATATCTGCGCGCTCTTTTTATCGACCAATGACACGCGAGACGCCCATAGATGCAGGAGAGGTAGTAGCTGCTGATTTTTCTCGCCAATGCAATTTGTACGGTGTGCCCGAAGGCTCGTTTGCTAACAGTTTCAATACATTCATTATAAAGGTTGGCGTTTTAACAAATGTATCATAACAGTACTACAGGCTTATTTTTGTAAATGAGATATAGAAATTTATATACTAAAACGGAAAATGAACAATTATTTTAGTCATTATCTGTTTCTCATTTGTCATTAATAACGAGATCAATAGTTTTCGGAATTTTCTTATCAAAATTGTTTATTTTAATACGTTTCAAAGAAGTTCGAGGAGTACGTAACAGATCTTAGAATCATAAACTACAGTTACTTTCTATTGCCAATAATTTTGTAACACGAAGTTGGTTTCTGGGTACTGAGATGTAAAAAACTGCAAATGAACACGATTGCTCTTACTATATCTAGTTCTGAATTGCCTAGCGCCATCCTATTGTCTGCTCCCATATCCTACTGATGAAAAGGCAAAAATTAATTCCAACTGTCCCACGATAAGACGAGCAAAACCGGCGGGAACGGCAGTTCAACCCCAGGGACCGTAATCACTGAGCGAGTCTGCCTGCTCGTAATGAAAGCCGTTTGGAGCAGTTCCCAGATCCGACGACGAACTTCTAGTCTAAATGGAGAGCCCGGTCTGCACTAGGTCTCTGTTCTCTACATTCTGCGCTGCCAGAATTTCTGCTGAGCAGCCTCCTTCCTTGTGCTTTCGACTTTGCTCTGCACGCGCCAATTCTCACTTCGCACTTAATTATATTATTTGCAACATAGCACGCACTGAGTCAGTAAATAGAATTTAACTATCTTTAGAATTTCTTGTATGTTCTTATTGATTATTGCTTTCTAGCGGGAAATACTAAACTATACATCGGGATTAGTGCAGACACTAATGTAAGAAAGCTTGGATACTGATAATCTCTCAAAGAATATCAAAAATATCAGAACGTAGTTACTATTCGATTAAATATCCGTGGTATATGTTTCTCATCCTTTAATGAACATTTCAACAGATTTTCCATAATGACTAACGCAAATGTAACCATTTCATTTTATTTCATTTCAAATCATAATTCAATGTCGTTCAAGTAAGGAAACAACATATAAAATATTATGACCTTTTGTAGTACATTCTTTACTTCACATAAAAATTAAATAATGAGAGTAATATGGCTAATACAATACAATGTTTCTGTTCTATTATTATGCATAAAATGTATATAGAACAGTCAGAATAATAAAAATAAATAAATATATCTAAACTTTTTCAATATTAGCATTAATATTTCTAGTGATTAAGAAACTCGGCAACGATTTAGCAATATTAATCATTAAGTCAATCTCTAAGAAGTTATATACTTAAAATACTTGACAAACGACGCATTTTATCGAGGCTTTTATGAAATGCTTAAAACCTACCGTGCGGATGTTTGTGATATCTTTGCATACGATTTCAAATGAAAACATGAGTGGTACAGAAGGTTGAGACTATAGATTAAGTTGAGACGGTAGAGGAGTTTGAGATTGTAGAGCAGGTTGTTACGACAGATGAGGTTGAGGGGGTAGAGGAAGGTGAGACGATAAAAGAGGTTGAGAGAAAAGGAGGTTGAAATGGTAGAGGAATTTGAGAGAGGAGAGGAAGGTGAGCCGATAAAGGAGGTTGAGATAGAAGAGAAGGTTGAGATGGCAGAGAAGATTGAGAGGAGGGAGGGACGATAAAGGAGCTTGAAATGGAATAGGTTCAGATGTAGAGAAAGTTGAGATAGTAGAGGAGGTTCAGTTGGTAGCTTGCTGAAAAAAAAAATACTGCAACGTATTACTGGCGAGAACCGAAAAAAAGTCTAGAAAGCTCCAGCGCCCAGCATTAGAGCCTAGTGGTGATCCTGTAATTCCTCTTTCCGAACCGCGTCCCCGGGCGTCCTCTAATGCAGTCAAAGAGCGTTTCGGCAGCGCCGGCGCCGGCGCGCGATCAGATTGAATGCGCGCGGAACTTCACCTCCGCAAAGAGCGCGGAGGGGGCGGGGCGGGGCGGGGCGGGGCGGGGCGGGGCAGGGCGGGGGCGGGGCGGGAGCGGGGCAGGGTGGGGCAGGGTGGGGCGGGGCGGGTGGGGCGGGGCGGGGGCGGGAGCGGGGGGGCGGGGCGGGGCGGGGTGGGCGGGGCGGGGGAGGCGGGGCGGGGCGGGGGCAGGGTGGGGCGGGGCGGGGCGGGGCGGGGCGGGGCGGGGCGGGGCGGGGCGGGGCGGGGCGGGGCGGCGCCGCGCTCGCGGGCTTTCCTTTTTATCCGCAGATCGTAAAAGGCGAAGTTCAATATGCTCCGCTGGAAACCCGGCACGTGCGCTGAGGCGTCGCGCGCCCTTGCATACCAATGCGGAACCAATGGCGAATCAAGCGACCGCCGCGCCGCCCCCTCAGCCACACCTTCGCCGCGCCCGTCGCAACCGCTGCCACCGTCAGCTCGGAGACCATCTCCACCTGCGCCACACACATTTCAACCTAAGAGACACCTACATCAACTTGGGTCACCAATTTCAATCCTGGTGTTTCAACACGGGAAACACGTCGCAACCTCCACTACCCATCTCAACCTGTGTCACACGCCTCAGTATGAACCATGTCAACCTGCCCCATCCATCTCAACCTGTTCAATCCATCTCAGTCTTAACCTGCGCCTCATCGTACACAACCTGCGCCACACCCACTTCAACCTGCGCCACATATCTCAATCTATGCCGTATTTTGCAACCTGCGCCATCATCTCAGGCAGTGCCACACCTCATTTCAATCTGTGCCACTCCCATCTCAACCTGAGCCACCTGACAAACTACGCCACACTCATGTCAACTTGTTATGATATCACTGCCTAGTTTACAACAAGCTAACAAGCTATACCTGTACCTCAGTCTACGACTTAAATCTCCAATACTGTCCACCGTAAGCATTGCAAGCATTTCCGCCTCCATCTTCGCTTTCAATTCCGCACCCATAATCTGCGTCGCCCTGCGAGCTCCCCACCTATCCTGCCCCCTCGGACGTCGCAGGGCGAAGGGCGTGGGGCAGGGGGCAGGGCAAAGGTTGCGCGCACCGCGAGGGCGAGGGGACCGCCCTGCGGAGGGTGCGGCTGACAGGGAGTCCGCGTGACAGGGCACAGTGATGGGGTGACAGGGTCGTGGCGAGCGGTGAGCTATATGGGGTGGGTTGCGGGTGACAAGGGGGCGTTACCACAAGGGGCACGAGGGGAGAGTTGCGTATGAGTTCAGGATCGTGACCATGAATCCAGAAGGGTCTTCCCAATCTCAGAGAATGTTATACCGTCAATTAATTTAATATAATTGTTATTCTATCGTGCCAACTGAACGTTGAAATGTTTTTCACGTGTTTGTTTTTCTGAAGTCATATTGTAAAATCTTTGTATTTTCCATTGTTTACCCTGAGGAAAGGTTTTTGTTGTACCTTGCTCCCAGAGTGAAATATCCAATCCAAGGACCCAAATGAACCGATAATTATCAATTGAATATCAATAATTACATGACGGCATTTGCATGTTACAATATTACCCTTGGAAAAACGAAACACTGGAGTCGCAGTTTTGTTACATTATTTCGTCTTTCGTAATAACAAGTGAAACAACTTACCGCGATAGTGACATGTGGAGGTAGAGGATGGAAAGTAACAATATTCATTGACTACTAAAGAGAAACAACATGGAAAGTGTTTGACAGCAAAGGCAACTACTCCTCTTTTATGTATTACCTAGGCTAAAGACTTTCAGTAATGCCCTCGAAGCGTTTCAAAACTACTGTGAGTCTGTCATTTTCTGTCTGGTTGCAATGTTTTAAAGTGTCCGCGCTCTTTGGGGTAAGTCATCAAACCCCTCTCTTGCCACGTGCGCCCAAACAGTAACCATCCAATCAGCGCCACCTCATCAAGTTTAAAGTACGCTATCTCGCCAAGTTTAAAGTATGCTGTTGGGGAATGATTATAAAGGCAATCATGACATCGAAGCGGAGCCACCTTCACAGCAGCGAACTGCCACGCAGGTGATTGGCAATCGCACGCCACCCGTCGAGCAGCGCCCGTTGCGCCGAGTGCGATTGAAGTACCGCGTACAGCGGGCGCGCGACGAGGCGGTCTCAGGTGGCCGCCAGCGGGGGACGGGCGGAGCGACTGTCTCCGCGAGTGTTTACCCCTGCGACCCGCAGGCGTGCGGCGCCGCTCCCCGCGGCATGCATACGCATCAGCCAGCGCAAGAACGCCCGTCGGCGAGCCTTGAATGCTTGATTAATCAACAGCGGCGGGTGGCAGTGGCGTTGGCGGCGGTGGCGGTGGCGGCGACGGCGGGGGCAGGGGCAGCGCCGGGTGTCGGGTCGTGGGCGGCGGCGGCGGCGTGGGAGGGGATGGCGTGAGCGGTAGTGGTGTGGGCGAGGGTGGCGTGGGCGGGGGTGTGGGCAGTGGCGTGGGCGGTGGCGTGGGTGGCAGCGGGGGCAGCGGCGTGGGCGGCGGTGACGTGGGTGGCGGCGGCGTGGGCGTGGGCGGTGGCGTGGTCGTCGGTGGCGTGGGCGGCGGCTGCGTGGGAGGCGGCGGCGTGGAAGGCGGCGGCGTGGAAGGCGGCGGCGTGGAAGGCGGCGGCGTGGAAGGCGGCGGCGTGGGAGGCGGCGGCGTGGGTGGCGGCGGCGTGGGTGGCGACAGCGGGAGCGGGGGAGGTGGGCGCGGAGGCGACAGGAGCGGTAGCGGTTGCGACGGCACCGGTGGCGGCGGTGGTGGCGGGAGCGACGGCGACGGCGGCGTGTGGGGGGGGGGGAGTCGGCGGGTGCCGGGAGCGGCGGCGGCAGTAATCAACCGCGGAGCCGCGCCGAGAGCTCCCCCCGCACAACTACACTTTGCGGCTTTCAGAGCTGTCAGATCGCTAATTAAATCTCTTCTGGGTTCCGCGCGGGGAGAAGGGAATTTGTCATTTTTAAACGATTTCAAAAGCGATTTAAGGATTTAGGAGTTATATTGCGGCTATACTAGTGTCATTGCAGAGGAAATGACCTTGAAATTTGTATCATTATAATGTAAAAATATTTGACGAGGCATTGCACATTTGAGTTGTCCGTAAACAACACAAAAAATGCACATATCATACAAATTAAGCTTATCAAATATTTGTAAGTGCTTGTTGTATTATTGTTTGTAGATGATTAGATCTCTTTCAATCATCATGAATTACTTTTTAATTTTATAAGAAATTAACCAAAAAGGAAAAAAAGCTCTTGTGTGAACATAATATTATTATCTTATAATGTTTAAGATTACAATCTCTCATAAACTAACTTAACTGTCACTATAATTTAGTTCTCGTTGTTGAACAACAAAATTTACATGATTTCTGAGGCTTTATTATCACTTTCGTAGTTTAAAATGATTTAGAAATGTGATATGCCAGGGTAGAATTCAGAGTAAACAAATTATCGACTACAGCGGAGAAAATAAATATTCTCCATCATCGGGCGCCCGTGAGAAAGTAACATTTAGCGGGTGCTTACCCTAATTTCTGTGAGTGGCCGCTTTGATTGCTGGTGCCTTCGACCGAAATCAAATTAGTTTAAAAGCTTGCTCAACAATTTAAATGGAAGTTACAGACCCGTTTATCGCTCTTTGTATAAACTTTCGATCTTCGTCGTGGATAGAAACGAGAGAGATGGAAAGGAGTTACATTTATTAAAACTTTGCCTCACGAGATTTAAAGACACGAGACGGAGGGGGGGGGTAGACACCCGAAAGAACGGAGGCGCCGAGCCGGTCGCGAAAGCACGACGCGATTTCAGGGCGCGCGCCGAGACCAATTTGCCTCCACTTTAAAAGTAGCGCGGCAGCGGCAGCGGCGGCGGTCGCGGCGGGAAGCAGCGCCGGAGGCGGAGGGGATGGAAAAGTGGTGGGGGCGATGACGCAGGCGGAGGTGGTGGAAGCCAAAGAGCGTTTGTGATGGTAGCCGCGCTATCGACGGGGTCAGCGGCAGCGGTAGAGCTAGCGGTGGGTGAGGGAAAGTGGTGGCCCGGGCGGAGATGGAAGTGAGGACGATGGTGAAGGTAGAGGTGGCCGCGGCGGCAGCGAGGCTGCGGCGGCGGAGGAAGCGGAAGTGAAGGTAGGGGAGGAAGCGGGAGCAAAGGTGGATTGATTGATTGTTCAGTGATTCCGGGCGCGTCCACTACTATGGTCATTAGTCCCTTAAGTGTATTACATGTTTTTTTAATCGGGATATGGCGGTGATCTTACCCCGCTGGATGGCGAGATGCGGCGCCGACCTACCGTCGGCTGACGGGGTTTCTCCCTAACCAGGACTCTCCCTCCAGCGGGGCACCGCCTCAGCCAGAACAAGTTCTAATACCCCGACCGGTCTCCCGGCATGTGTAGTAGTGTAGTGCATGTTAGTGTAAGTGTGTGTGTAAATGGTGAGGATAGGACAAGGAAGAGGAAGAAAAGATCACGCGCGGTCCGTGGCCCGTTTCTTAGGGTACTGCTCCGGCATTCACCTGGACATTCTGGGCGGTGGGGGCAATGGTGGGGGCCCGCGGGGGGCTGACGGGGGGGCGGCATAGAAGCGGGGGCGGGGAGTGGGGCCAGGGTGGCGCGATCGACGACGGCAATGGGGACGACGGGGACGGGACGGTGGCAGAGGGGATCACGGAGGCGGAGAGGACAGCGGCAATGGCGGTGGTGGTAGTAGTAGTGGAGGTGGCGAGGGCTGCGGCGACTAAGGAAGAGGCGGAGGTGGGGGCAGCGATGGAGGCAGAGGAGGTGATGGCGTAGTAGCAGCAGTAGGGGCGGGAGCGACGTGGGTGAAGGCGATAGAGGAGGCGGCACGGGGCGGGGCGGGGCGGGGCGCAGCGCGTAATCGATAAGGGTTGTTCCCGGCATGAGAGGTTGTCACGCTAAGCACCCGCCATCACTCACTGCGGTCCGGACGAAAGGAAAATCAATGGAGTCCACCACCTCTGTTTCGCCAAGGTTCGACCCCGGGCCTAAAGAACAGATCATTTAAGTCTTGGTGGCTGTTTCGATTTATTTAGTGAATTCCTTCTGACACGGAATGACATATAATCTACAGTGTTGATCTTCAGTTCTACATTATAAACGTCATTCCACAAGATAAATAAAAAGGATGCTTTAACATGACTGCACAATCAAACGAATCAGTATAAATTAACCACGAGAAATAATTGCTGCGAAAGATGGATTATTTAGAATAAAAACAATATTCTTAAATAATTATTCAAATTCAAAGTTTTAAAGTACAATGTTGACATAAAGTGACTAATACATGGTTTCATTAACCTTTAGACATATGATTATAATCATTCCTACTCGCAACAGGTCAAGTCTAATGCTAGTGACATTAATTCTTATCAATGAATTGCCGAAGGCGGCAATATCATGTTTTCTTGAGTTACAATGTTTGTCGGTTACTTTTTAAAAATATTGATTGTTTTTATCTCACCGTTAATATTATATTTCTTGCTAATATTCCTTCGAAAGAATTCCTCTTTTGCTTTATTCAGGGTGTGCGTAGTTCCAGGAAAGTACTGGAAACAAGTGTTAATGATTTTACAATGTATTTATACAATATGAATGGGTGACAATTAGAATCATAACTATTCCAGATTTCAGATTTTTGAACCGAAGGGAATGCGTTTAAAAACGACATTTTATACAAGCTTCTAAACACGAAATATGCTTGAAACTAGATGTTCTATTTTACCATTACCATATCCTTCGGGAAACTAAATAGCAAAAACATTTCGTCTTACGAGAAAAACGACCTAAAATTCATAGAGTTATGAATAATGTTGTAAACAGCAATTCGAAAAGCTCTGAAAGATCTCTGATATTTCAATAAACGAACTAACAAATTTCATCTCCAAGAAATTCAACTCTAAATATATTTAGAAAAATAAAAATAAAAAATAAAAAACTTTAATAAAAGACGAGAATTTGAACTCGAGAAAACGCTACAGAACATGACGCATCCAATAATATTAGAGTGGAATCGAAAAATCCGCAACCAATGAAACATTGCCTATCTGCTTGAAAGACGTTTCTCTCTCCAAGCCTTTCTAACCCACCTGCGCCCTCTTTTCTCTCCAGCACTCTGTTTACGGAGGCGCTACCCTCTCCCCGGCCCCGCCCCCCGCCCCGCTTCGATATTCATCCTCCCCATTCTTCGTCTGTAAACTTCCGGCAGCGGGCGGCCGTCAGTTAATAAAACACGGAGGAAAAACAGCGCAGGCGCGGCGGGAGGTAGCGCCGCCCCGAGGCCTCCAAGGAAACCGTCCGTCAGTTGTAAGTAAGAGACAGCGCGCGGCGCCCCACTCGCAGCCGCGACAGCATTCCCAAAGGAGGACCGGCGGCGCATGCGCAGAGCCGCCCTGGGGAAGCGGCACCAACGAGGCGAAGGGGAGATCTCTTGATGCAATGCAACATTATGCGAAGAAAATTCTAGAAAAAATTGAATTAAAAATGGTCGAAATATATCTGTATTCCGGAAGAATACACATATATTAAGTATATTTCACAGAACACAGATATATTATATACATTTCACTGTCTAAATTTTTCGAATTTGAGATTTTGGCACCATCTTACATGACACTTTCCGCTCTTTCTAGCAGAATGTTAGCTATATTTTGGGTTAAACAATAATCGACTTAGGTGTTTTTGAAAAGCACTGTGTTCCATCGTAGCATAGAAGGAAATGGCACCAGAATTCCCACTGGAACGGCACAAGAATCTCCAGAATTCCCAGAAAACTGAGAGACAAAATTAAATAAATAAGATGTGTCACTGAGATTAATATAAAAATTAATGCAAAGAATTGAATAAAACAGTCCAGTGAAAAAAAAGAGAAAAGATCGTAACCGTAACATTCGTTTGGCTCTCCTGTAAAATTTGCTTTCTGTGACATAGAGTGCTTTTCTTTCAGAATTCAGATATATTTTTGCAAATATTAGTCGTTAATAATAATAATAATAATAATAAGAAGAAGAAGAAGAAGAAGAAGAAGAAGAAGAAATAATCTGTCGAGATATAATGGCATATTGAAAAGTATCGACATTATATCAATATACAATTTTTCCAACACCAGGGTCATTCCTGTATGTCAGATATGGAGCTTCAAGCAACAGTGATAACGTTGGCACCCATTGGGGAGAAAAGATAATTCATGAGAAATGAAGTGGATATTGATTGTTGTTTCATTTCAGAAGTGTGAATAATTAATCATGTGAATGTTCCCTCTATTAGAATCGAAATACATTATTTAAACATTAAAAAAGCACATTAAATTTATAGAACAGAGAATGAGATATAACATTTTGAATTACAAAGCGGAAAAAAATACTCGTACCTATACGAACAATCAAGTGAGATGATGAATTCTGGATGTTCATAATTTCTTTTACGAAGGTCATACAATTAAGAAACATAATATGAGAAACTTACAGCTGTTCGCTCGCAGATTTTCTTGATCAGTGGGAAGTAAGAGAGTGGATCGGCCCATCTCCTGGCCCTAGGATGGGTAAGATGACTGAATGAAGAAGAGAGGATAATACTGAAGCCGGGTCTCTTGTTTACGATACTAACAGAATTCATCGGGGGTTGATAAGAAAAAATCACAGATTCGACTAAGGCCGCAACCAAACTAGCATTCTCATTCAGGACAGGCCTCAACTATGCTATTGAGTTTTTGTTGAAAACCCGCGCTGTACGCTCATTTTAACAAATTGCTTTAAATGAAGTAAAATCTGTTGGAATAGGTAGCGTTAGCATTTTATTCATGAGCTCTTAATCTATCCATAGCAAATGAAGTTGCCATAAACGACATTCTAAGAACAAGGAACCTGATCCGTCATATGGTATGTATCCATTTATTGTACATCATTAGATATGCAGATTTGGGTCACCTCTAAAATACAATTTAATACAAAAATGCAAATTAATACAAAAATTAATAATTCTGTATGTCTAAAGATAAAAATCTCATTATAAGTAACGAAGTTTTAACTGCTGCTCCAGCCGCATATAAGCAATTGATCTGCGGGGAATACGAAAAGAAGATTTAAGGCAAACTTTTCCAATGGGATATTTTGTTTTGAAAATACTAAAAATGATGTACGATGAGCTTTAGAAGAACATTACGTATCTCTCGAGTAGTACACATATATGTCTTCTTTAACTGTCTGTTTCTTTGAGACTGAAGTCGATAGCAACTTAAGAGTTGTGGGAAGAAAATGTACGAAGAAAAATGGCAAGATATTGCGCGTCACAGGGCAAAGGAATTTTTTAGAAGTTTCTCTTAGTCACCTAAATACAAAACATCTAATAAGGTCAAAATATATTGTTGTGGCTTTTCAATTACACATATAATGTTTCGTTCTTTTTCAGAAAGCTTATTGTAGGGATATTTTTGAAGATGGTTTGAGATGCATTAGCAAAGATGAAAAGTCACAAATGAAGAGTATGGACCCATAATAAATTGGCACCGAATCTTACAACTCATTATGTTCACTTCATTAAGATATAAACATTCAAACTCTGTCAGATTGAGATAAAATTTTAAATAGCTGAAGATGAGTTGAAGGAACGAACGAATCGACAATGTTGTGACTAGAATACTCTTTTTCCACGTTTTCTTCAAGTTACTATTCCGTCCGAGTTAAAGGACATGGTGTTCGTCGGAAGGGTTTTACGATCTCCCTTCGTTTCATTCCAGTTGATTGTCGTCCGAAACGTCTCTAATTTAACAGAGTGAAGGCATTAATTGCGTGCGAGAAGTAGCGTTCGCACGCACTCTAGGGCCGAAGGGAGCGGCGCCGGGATGGCCGCCTGCTCATGCAAACTGCGTTGGACCTCCGCGCGCGCGCGGCCCCTGTCTCAAGACGGCGACCCACGCGCGCCGGCGCCTCGTCTCATTACCCGGGGGCGGTGTGGGGCGGGCACGGCAGGGAGGGGCGCTGGGTGCGTTGGAGGGGAGGGCAAAGAAGAGAGAAATCAGGAAGAAGAGGGGTGGGATGGAAGCGCTGAGAAGGAGAGCCACGGACATGAAAAATCAGGGAGTAAAACCCAGGAGAGCGGGAAGGACGGAAAAGGGGAGGAAAGAGTGGAGGATAGAAGGGAAGAGAGAAGAGATGAGAGGGTGCATGGCGGGGGGGGGGAGAGAGATAATAGAAAGGAATGGTGAGGGCGCTTGTGGAGGTGCATAGTGGAGGGAGGGAGGGGAAGAGAGAGAAGGTTTAGAGTGAATGGGGAGGGTGACGGAGAAAAAGTAGTATTGAAGAGACGTATGGGAAGAGGCCGGGTGGTGGAGAGTGAGAGCAAAAGTGGAAGGAAGAGCGAGCGCGAAGCGAGCGGCGGCAGGATTGGGGGAAAGCGGGGAAGGGAGAAGGAATAAAGGCGCAACATCCCACAGGATGTCGTGGAGGGATGAGAAGAGAGAAGAGAAGGCAGGGCGCTTGGGGAGGGCTGGATGGCAGGGAGAGAGGGCAAGAGAAAAGAAATGGTACAGCGTAAGGGAGGGCCTGGAAGGAGGAAAGAGAGTGCACGAGAGAAGGCACGAGAGAGTTCATGAGGAGGGGAGGGATGGCGGGTAGATAGGGAAGAGGAGAAATGGAAAAGGGAAAGGGAGGAGCTGGATGGCGGTGAGGGATGGATAAGAGAAAAGACAAGAGGGCGTGTGGAAGGGGCTGGGTGGCGGGGTGAGAGGGAAGAGGAGGAATGGAAAAGGGTAAGGGAGAGGCTGGATGGCGGTGAGGGATGGGCGAGAGAAAAGACGAGAGGGCGTTTGGGAGGGGCTGGGTGACGCAGAGAGAGGCGTGACGAGGGTGAATGGTCGTGATGTGACAGTAGAACGAACGACTGCGTCGCGAAGAATGCCAACTGCCTCATCAGCAGCGCGAGCGCCGGCGAGGGTTTATGGATGAACGACTGAGAGCAAGGCAGGTTAAGAGGTAAAAGGATGTGAAGAACTTGAGGGAGTGCCGTAAACCCAAGGCGAATTGAGGAGGAATGCAGAATTAGGAACACAAACTCTACGTAAACCTCATTAAATGCAGGTTTTAGATGAAGCAAAATACGAAATGTTATTTGCAATTGTAATGAGACAAAAAGCACTTTAAAGTCAAAATGTAGTATTTTGTACCTTAAACAAATGTCTCTTGAAAAACTCTTCAAATATTGTTTTTATTATTATTCCCTAAATTACAGCAAACAATTGCCGCGTGTGTTTGTATCTGTTATATCTACTGTGACCGCTCTACCTTTTCACTATTCTCTAAAAAGCCTACAGCGGGTCACTCAAGTAACCTTGTAGTATTACTTGATCTGTTACTTGTTATGACAATGTCACACCAAAAATTAGGAATAGTTTTATGTATCCTAATTGCCTTATAGGAGTTGGTTCGTCTTTTATCCTGCTTTTGTAATAAAAGAAACATAGGCCAGTTAATCTTTTAACTATGAACATCGTTCTGAATATATTCTGTTTAAATATTGGAATACAATTCTACTCTAGCATTTACACATTGCATTGAAAAGTTATATCACTTGCTCTACCTTTAGCAATTACGTGATTACCTAACAACTGCAGTTACGTTTTAACACGTGCATAAACACTTTACATAAAATTATATTACCCTTCACTTCACAAGAAAACAATAAAATAACTGTACACAAGACTATAATACATGCAAACACAAAATACTGAAAAAGAATTACATACCGAAATACCCTTTGCATACACTTTCAAAGCAATTGTCACATGAATAGTGAATGAAATATATACAAGACGTAGTTTCACTTTCACATAGATTATTACGTTATACAATATAGCCAGCAAAAAGAATATTGTTATGCAATGAACGTACAATAACTCTTTTACTAATTACTAGTTTTGAACAATTTGAAAACTATTAAACAATACATTGAAAACACACTAAAAGAACAAATATTATCAATAATAGAAAAAACGAAATAAATAGGTTTTTAAATTTTTTTACAGTAATTAGTTATCCGGCTTCCTTTTACGACTGCAATATTATATAAGATAATGTTTAAATAATTTTAATGAATTTAACTCGACTATCTACGTCTGTAAGTGAAGTGAATTCTATCTCTGTAGCATAATTCTCGCTTCTTTAAACAGTTCTTTTTGTGAGAATTTCTAGTGAATTTTCTGACTCACAAAACGTCTCGAAGAAATATTTCACAGCTTGGAGCGGCGACGGCGACCCAGATTCTTTCAAGGTCGTGGCAACCCCTTGCTTCGGTGAACACGTGCCATGGTGAATCGCTACCACAGTCCTTCGAATTTTGTATAATCTGACTGCAATATCTCCGCGTAATGAATTTCTTACGTGGTAAACCAAGTTGAAAGACGAAAACAAAAAAAAGCTGGAAATAGAAAGAAACATTTTCTATAGCACATGCTTTCTATTTCAGTACACATTCTTGAACGTTGAAATATATTATTGCTTCGTTGTTAGAAAAATAGTATATTTCTGCGTAATGCGTTCACATGAATTTATCAGAATATTCGTGATTTAAAGTTTTAAATTCTCTCATACATGGTATAGTTATTTCAACATGAGACGAATTACCTTTTACAAGCTTCTACTCGTCGAAATACGGCGAATTCTCCTCTCCCTCCAGCACGAACAATTGCGGTCTGCCCAGATCGGCGAGCGGCAGCGAAAGAGAGAGCTTCTCATAGCGATGCTTTGCGCTAGGGCCGATATTTTCAAGGGTGATTTTGATTGGTCCTCGATCTCTTGTACGCGAGTGCGTTCAGAAACTTTTAGTAAATTCTCGCAAAGGATATCATTTTTCTGCTGGCGCGATCTCTTGCAATTCGTTAATACTATAATTGCAACTTGTCGTGTTTTGACGTTCTCGGGTGCTTCTTAAAAATCAATGTAACCGACATATTAGCGGTTACACTACGAACCTATATCAGCCTTTTCACGTATTCCCATATCACTGGAACTGAATAAGCTAATACTTTAAATTATCATTTTTTAAACTATTCATGACAAACATGATATTAATCAACTTGGAAACGTTTGAGAACCACTTTGTGACAACGCTGTGAACTTCATGTCTGATTCTGAGCCTCTATCACTAATGCCTCCGACTCTTCATAATCTTTTTCATCATCATCATCATCATCATCATCATCATTATTATTATTATTATTATCATTATTATTATTATTATTATTATTATTATTATTATTATTATTATTATTATTATTATTATTGCTGTTGTCTTTATTATAAAATTGACATTTCAATGGTTTATTTTTTGTTTTTATTTTTCTACACGATATTTAAAAACGAATTATACTAAAAATTCACTGTAAAAATAAGAGTTGTGCAGAATAAAGGAGTTCTGGGGCTCTGATTGTAAATTTAAAACTAAAGAAAATTTAAAAAACACATTTTTCGATGTACGTGATCTCTGTAGTGCCAGCGAAAGGAGAAGAAAGAAGAGACAGTAACGGTGAGAATGACACGTACAGCATTTGAGTCTTAAGCAATCGGGAAGATGAAAACCATTTGAGGACACATGAAGTTTATTTAAAATATAAATTCATTACGATAACTTACCCTTAAATAGTAAATCAGAAAAGTGGGCAGTACAGGTAGATTGTTTTACTAGTTCACAATAATAGAACAAGTGTAAACCAATTTTTGTTAACGACTGTATTGCATTCGTATTACTTATGATTATACAATATATTGCTTTGTTTCTAAAACTCGTAAAAATTATAATATACATACCACTTAAAACTGGAAGAAACTATTTCAATTAAAGGAGAGTGCATTACCTCAGAAATGGAGGTTCAAAAAACCAATGAGTTAGAAGAAAATAAATTAGTACGCAGAACTAATTCAACAGTGTTGACACTCTCTATTTACAACTCAGGGGCCGGCAAACAAGGAACCCGTGTGTTGATAAACGCTGAGTGGAGGCAGCAGGCAGGTCGTGGGATGCAAGTGGACGCTCTTTGCATCGCGATGCGAAGAGAGAGAAGCAGAAATGGATTCGCGGGAAAACCACTAGTTGGGTCTTCCTACCACACCTACGTCAGAATTTTTCGCCAGGTGAAGACTCATCCAGTAATCCGTCAACCAAGAAAACGTAATGATATTTTCAGAAGAATATTACGGACGTGCACTTTGGTATTGTCATTCTTTTCGTGATATATTTTTACGTTTTGGCATATTGCTTAACGCATAATAGAGAAAGTATTGAAATCCTGCGGGAATAAACGAGGAGAGGAAGAGGAAAGAGTTTTTTAGAGGAAAACTTCGTGTCGATAGTGGTGACAGTGATACTGGATAAATCTTGTTCCAATGTGTAGAAGACCGGCTTTGATGATAAAGTGGTTATCATGTCGCGCAATTTATCTCACGTTCGCGGGTTCAAACCCGGTCAAAGTTGGGGAATTTTTGAAGTGCCAAAAATCGACGGCATGCATGCAGGCGCTTGTCGGCCTGAAAAACAGATCCCAAGAAAGACACTTGGCCGATCCTGGTAAATTTAAATACTCTAGCAATTCAGCACCAGAGTTTCGATTTGAATAAGAATGCGGATATTGTATCTGGTCTGCGCTATCTGGCATTCAAATCAAATGTCAAAATTGGCGCACTAGCGCCCCTACGGAGAACAATGGCAAACTACCCTAGGTATACTTGCTCAGGATAAGTGTCACAAGAAGGCGCTAGGGGAGATTCTTGGGACTAGCCTTCGCACTAATCAGTGTTTGGTACTAAAAGAAGAAGAATATGTAATAACTTTCTTCCCCTAACACATTATGTAGTAAGAATCCGTTTTGTGCGTCCTTGAAATCAAGAAATTGGTTTATGTCATTCGCCAGACCGTCTGCCTGTAAACAACCCCAGCGTCTGAGCCATAAGTAAGATTTTCATGAAATTTATATTTCACAATCGATCTACCTGATATGATCTGGTGAATTTGACATGGATATTTCCATTTTTTTGGGCACTCTATATGAAACCTTCAAACATCTTTAACATTGTCACAATGATGACTCAGAAGCTTTTGATTAACTTTTGTCGACGAATAGCGTAAAGGACGCGTAACGAAAAGCCCTGATCGTATTATCGTAGAAATTTCCGATTACTGAAAAATTGAAGATGTTCAAATTTTTTTTCGGTATCGTCCTGTAAGTATTACAATATCAAAGACAGTGATAATTTAAAATGAAATTTGTTCGTTGAATACGTTGGATCTTTAAAAAAGATCAGGTACAATTTTTCACTCCCAAAAATGTTTCCCGTAATTTTGTGTGGGATATAAGCAATTTTTAAAACACGATGTGATACACCAAAATGATGAACCATTTTTATTATGGAAATGTCAGAGTTTAACATAGAATGTCGATAGACGATCGCGAGGGG
The DNA here is from genome assembly GCA_011170035.1 of Teleogryllus occipitalis. Lineage (NCBI taxonomy): Eukaryota > Metazoa > Arthropoda > Insecta > Orthoptera > Gryllidae > Teleogryllus > Teleogryllus occipitalis. Next base: position 81,691 of record BLKR01015035.1, read on the forward strand.
GTCGCTATGTGACAAATAAACAACCGGCGTTAAGGATCATTTTCGTTAGGTTGAAATGACAGAGAAGAGGCGGAATTCCATTGTTTTGAGAGACAAAAGAAAAATATATAAAAAATTCGGATGCTTCCAAGTTTTTAGAAGAACATTCATTCGCATGAGCAACGCGGTAATGAGCGGGTAGGCTCTTGATATATTTTACTAGATCGAGAAAAGACTGTAATTGACAGTTGTATAAAGTTAACTATCGCTTCTTGTATTAGGATAGAGCGTTATTGTAAGAAGAAAAATACGTATCTATACGTCCACTCGAGACGTTAGTGAGGGAAGACACGGATTATAATAGTATCATCGGGAGAATGTGGAACCAGACACGGACATTAGGCGAGGACTTTATCCAGAAGCAAGATTCTGCTGCGTCGACTGAGAAGGTTCTACGGGGCGCCACCGAACGAAGAAGTGAAGAGCGCGCGAAGACCCACGAATGAATGAAAAGGTTTTATAACTATTGTAATATAGAGAAAACTGGTCCTAGCCAAAGATGACTTAATTTTGATTATCAATATAATAAATTCCAATTTCTTAAGTTGAAAGAAAGCTGATTACCATTGTTCGTTACGTGCAATCCAGCATTTTAATAAGATTTTCAGATTCCTCACCACTCCGTATGGATGGCAAATTGAATAATTGGTTGCAGAGTAAGTAGCAACAATTATGAACTTCGAACCCCTATTAACTGAGCTAGCACAACATAATTTTGGAATGAGAGATATTTAAATTACGTAGGAATCATTAGGTTTCAAGTGTAACATTTTTCTGTCGCCCAAACTACATTCATGAGTAATAATTATGTTTCAAAATGTCCCTCCAAGTGGGGCTTGTTTTAAGTAGAAAGACGGGGCTTGTTTCAAATTGACACCAGTCAACGTCTGGCATGTTTCAACGATATTATAAAAAAAGGCTCAATTTCTTTTTTTCTCGAATGTAAGTACAGTAAATTTTAAAACTTTTAAAAGTGAGTCAGGGTCCATTTTTTGTGAGCACTCTGTATTTTTTAAAAGCGCAAAAAATAAACATTGCAAAGATACAGTGTTGGTGATAGAGACTCTACTTACTAAAATTTGTTCTTTAAAATTATATCTTGAAATAATGTAGTGTACCAGTAGGATTGAGCAAAATACTTTAAATTTACTATTTACATACTTGGCAAAAATATTTTAAAAATAAGTATATAAATACAAACACAAAATACATTAAGACATTATATGCTAAATACATTTAAAATACTTCAAAAAATGTAAATGTGTAATAATTTTGTATTGCATATTTTTATTGCAACAATATATTGTAATTGTCAATTACAGTAAATTAATGATTGACAGTCATACAAATTTCTGAACAATAACTATTATAATGTATTCTAACTATATGTACAAACATGTTTAAATATAAAGCATAAAAATATGTATAACACAAAGAAATCGAATTACCTTTTAAAATGACTACTTTTTGTAGCAAATCAACAGACAATATACCCCTAGTTAAGGAATGTATAAAGGAAAACAGTCATTCAACTGGCGTAGATGAACATTAATTATTTAACAAAGTTAATCCAGTGTTATAACGAATAACCGTTTTTTGTTGCGGAGTAATTATCCAGCGTTTTTAATGATTTAAATTTATCGTTTAAAATTGAAGACAATCCACATTCAACAGCTGAAAGGAGCTTTTTTTCAAAAATGAGGTGGATAGCTAACTAGCGGAATAAAACAAAAATAAACGATCCTCGTTCTAAACTATAATTTTCTTTACCTGAATTTGAAGTATTTATTTTAATACAAAATGTACGAAATTTAATAAAAAATGTATTTGAAATATGTATTTCAAATACAAGTATTTAAATTCTGCCCAATCCTGTGTTCATGTTTTTAAAAATGTTAATAATATCTCATAATTTTTGCAAATCATCTAAATTGCAACTCTCAAATTCCACCACTTCATTTGCTAGAGTTTTTCATGAGATAACAGATCACAATACATGACAACACCGCAATACGGTAGTTTGAAATTAAGACATTTCCTTCTGATTGTTGGGCAAAGTTTATGGCTGTACAAAATCCTGTTTTGGATTCTGGCATTTTTTGTGTGAACTTTAAAAGACATAGTTTTCGCACCTACTGCTCTACAATTTGTAATGCTGTTTACAAGTGATGGTTGAGATGTGTTAATATGGACAGAATTTGCGGTACTGTAACATTACGAATTCATTACTAATAAGAGCAAGTACGTGCTGTTGTACCACAATCAGTTTCTATAATGTTAACATGTGTGTTCAGTTTATAGGGAGAATAACAGAAAGGTTTGTTCCTTTTTTCAGTAATAAATTATTTTTTCATTCTAACCTTTCAAGTTGCACTTGACATACAGTAAAATATAACGGTGATAATTACCTCTATTTAATTATAAATTCTGGAACCATTGCTGCACAATACTTTTTGATAATTAATTCACAAATTTCGAGTGATTGAAAATATTATTCGTCTTTGTTATATTCGATTGTTATATTGCTTTTCGGTTTAACTTGTTAATGGAAGAAAACCGATCTTCCGTATAACATTTAATTTTCAGCCTTGAAACATTAATATTAAAGAGGTGAAATCACATTCCAAAATATGGATTTAAAATATTAATCCATTTCTTGCAGGGAATTAATTTTGTTTTTCAGATAAATTATATTTTAAAATAGGTTTCTACAATGCATAAAAATTTACAATGTCTTATTTTTTGTTCGGGTTTATGAAGAAAAAAAACGTCCTCAAATATGATAATATATTCCAAAACTTTTGTCCAATGAAGAGAAAAAATATTATAAAATAGTGTTGGAAGTTCGCGTTAGTTATGTTGAATTAATTCCTTTTCATATGTTAATGTAAACACGTATGCAATGTAAAAAGTCTTTTCGAGACATAATTACATTCCCTTGTGCATTACTTGAAAATCGTGCACCGCTATACGCCTGTTTGTTTCTGGTTTATAAAATGTCCCTACTCCGGCCGGCCCTTCTGTGCCACCGCAAGCCCAGCCGCTGGCAGATAACGTCCCTTAAATTATGACATCACAACAATTGCCATTCCACTAGGTCTGGCAGGAACACCGCAGAGTTGCTGCCGAAATAAACTACGCGGTTCCCGCTGCCAGCGGCAGGAGCGCCCGCACCGCTTGATTTTGCTGGTCCGAGGAGCCCGTTAGCAGCGCGGCTGGCAATCTCTCTGCGCCTGCGAGCGCCGTTGCGCTGCTTTGCATACGGCGCGGGGCGGACGCATTCGGGAGGGGGAAGCGCAGGAGGCGGGGGCGGAGAGAGTGAGGAGGGGGAAGCGGAAGAGGGGGGCGGAGATCGGGGGGAGCGGAGGAGGCGGCGGGAGAGGCATTGGGGATGGGGAAGCGGGAGGCGGGGGCCGCCGCAGTGAGGAGGGGAAAGTGGAAGAGGCGGGGAGGAGGCATTGGGGGAGGGGGAAGCGGAGGAAGCGGGGACCTAGGCAGTGGGGAAGCAGAGGAGGCGGAGCGGAGGTAGTGGGTGGGGAAGCGAAGGAGGTGGGAGATGGTAGAGACCATGAGTTGGGGGAGAAGGATAAGGGCGTGAAGGCGATGAAGGGCTGAGGGTGAAGGGGTGACCGGGCTGGGGGCGAGGCAGAAAGGGTGCGGGAGCGAGTGCCATGGGTGGGAGGCGATGGGCAGGAGTCGAGGTGGCAGAGACGGTGCCGGGGCGGCGTAGGGAGGGCGTAGGAGCTGGGTGAGGGAAGGCGTGCGCACGGTAGTTTTATTGAGGACTCTGCTGTCCGTAGGCGCCCTCCCAGTTGCTTTCTCGCTCTCTCCGAGTATCTTTCAGAGATCTCCTTTTCCACTTACTCCCTCTCACCACTGATGCTTATCCTAATAACCTTTCTTGGATCACTATTAATTTTACCAAACGTCTTTTTCTGTTTATCTGATGGCTTCTTACCTTTGTTTTGTTCTATATTTCTCACCGTTAGTTTTCCTGTCCGTTTCTATTTCCTTATTCGTGTTTATTTACATTTATGGGTCATGAGATAAAATAAAAGAAGAATAAATTTTATTTATCTGCTCTCCCCATCTAGTTGTAATTAATTAGTTGATTGATTACAACCAACTGCTCAAGTTACGACTTACGTCCTCGACATTCCTTCTGCGTGGTGCTACACACGTAATGATGTATATTCGCACTCGTTCCACTATTCGCGCTTGTAGCTCACACATAAGAGAGAATCAAATTTCTGTAGATATTAATATTAAGGCTTAACGTAGGTAAATATACCAACAATGGTCCACAATACGCACTACTATGTTCTTGGAAATCAAAAATATGTATATATGTTGAAGAAAGTAACAAAAGCAATGTAATTTGAAGAAAACGCAACGAACAATGATTAGGGACACCATCAAGAAAGCACCCATCAAAAAAACGGTGTGATGCGGAGGGCAAAACTAGTTCGTCGCAAGACTTTTTCTTACCAGCCGAACTTCTTCCATTCTTTTCTTACTTGATTAGACGACTGGCCACTTTAGAAAGAGTTTTCACAGCTCTATTATCCTTAGCGTAACTCCAGTAGCAAGCAGAGGTTACATTTGTTAGGAGGCTAAGTGTTAACGGAAGGTGAAAAAGTAATCAAGAATTAATTACTATTTACCATTTTCCGCTCCTTTGTGGAATGAGATGACTAAAGACTAAAGGAGAAAGGAAAAGTAAAAGTCGGATCCTTCATGTCACTGCTGACGACTTCTCATTACGAAGTTAATGACGTCATGCCTGACGCATTGATAATCTTCATTCTAACAAACTGAATATGGCCTTTTCATTCTAATAACGTTCCAATGCAAGTGCTGTGTTGCTATTAGAGTACGATTTCGATACGTTATGTTGAAACATCATATTGCGGAGCTATTAGAACACTATTTTGATGGATGTCATGTTCGTGGGTTTGCTTCCCGTGTATATCGTGATTTTTTCTTTTTCGAAAAAGCGTCAAAAAAATTGCTTTGCTCAGACCCAAGGATGTTGTATGTTCATTGCGTGAGTCGAAGGTTGCAGTTCCGCCAGCTAAAATGCGCGAGCGATAGTCACTCAATTTGGCCTTAAATCCCCCTGAGACCGTGACATCGGAAAATGTAGATGTTGGGGAACGTCATGAACCTACAGTAAATTAAAATTACGCATTTTAACTACCATCCAATACCATGAACGCAGCATTGCTATTCTTAGTATGCAATGCCGCAGAAATTCAAAAATTGTCCTGTGAACGGCAGTGACGGAACAAAAATTTGCCTGCAATCCAGAAACATGCCTCCCGAAAGCCACCTGGCATCTCGGTGTGTCAACCCGCTTTGATGCGCACGGAGTATTTGAACAGTCAAATCAATCATACCAATAAACCAATCTATCAAACCAGACTTTCCTCGTCAGTCGAACTTCTTCCACTCTTCATTTCTCCTTTTCCCTGAGCGTACCACTTCCTTCCAATCCAGACTTTTTTCCACTCTGTGGTCTCCGTTTGCCCCTATGACTTCTCATTCATCAGAGTATCAGTTACACTATCATCGACTTCTCGTCGATCACTTCTTCTTTGAGATATAAAAAAAATTTAATTTCAAGATCTCTTTATAACTATTTTATATATATATATATATATATATATATATATATATATATATATATATATATATATACACATTATTTCTAACATGGTCCTTTAGATCACAACTGTTTGCGATCATAAGTTCCTGGTCTCTTATTATTATTTTTTACATCCAGATGTGAACATAACCTCAGAATTTTACAGGTAACAAGTCCCTATCTCACTGTTTATATTGTATGCTATTAATACTCATGTAATATATTATGTAATAGATTATTGTGACTGATTGGTTGATATTAACCTTTCAGACACTGAAGATGACCTTACAATTTAGGTCGAAACGTCTGCTATCAAATATATAGTTAATTTGACTGAAATCATCGTTTTTTGTTGTTGTAATGTTTGGTTTATCCAGTGAATTCTGATTTATTCAATATTTCTGTCTCACAGTTCATTATTTACAACTTTTGAACATCTTATAAGTAATTACTGTCAATACCCCTATCCTAATCAGCATATATTTGTATAAACTCACATTCCCGTGAATCTGAGAATCTTTCGAAATTATCTCCAGGACCTCGCAAAGCCTTCTGCTTGTTTAGTTAGGGTATTCTTTCGGGTAATACCCCGTTGCTAGAGAAAGACAACTGACAACGGAAACCCGCTGCGTTACACCCGCCTGTAACAGCGCGAGTTCCGCACTCGGCCACCGACGCCCACAGCGCGCGTTCTCGCGTGGGCGGTGCTGATGATTAGTGTTAATTCGCGCCCCGCGGCGGGTGGGTGCGTGGGTGGGTGAGTTAGCTGCGTATCCGGAGAATAATGAGAAAGCCACTGACCGGTTGGCAGGCGAACGTGATTTTCGGAACTGAGCACATTCTGCCTTATTTAATCAAGGAAGATAATAAACCGCGAATGTGGGGAAGGTGAACATGTTACACGCCACAACTGTGAATTATGTTAAGCGACTGTACGTAATAAATTTTCATCACTGTAACAACGTTCCTGCATGTTCTTTCATTATAAAAATGTACGGAGAATGGATGGGCATTTCGTTATCAACTCATAAGTGTGAAAGCGACCACAGGCGCAAAATGTATCTAAATTTAGTACGCAATATTTTATGGTATTCAAAGAATCTCATTGACAATATGTTTGAGCAATGAAGTTATTTCGTAGTAGTAATCATTCAAAAATAGGAACAATATTTATAATTTTTCTATTTCCTACTAGACGTTTTTCTCCATGAATGCGTCACCCTGATATCCATTTATCGTGTTTTTCATCATCAACGAGTATATAGACTTCATTATTCCCAACTTGAATAGCAGCGGACATTGTAGGTCGAAAATAGATGAAAGCGCCCGCCAATGAACGGGGAGCAGAGCTATTCTCTTTAATGGGTTAAAACAGCCCGGGCAGTGGCCGCGGGGGGGCCGCGACCACGCCCCCCTGCGCGCGCGGCGGTCAGCGCCGGAGCGGTCGCGGTGGGGCCGCCCCATTCGAAACAATCGCCCACGCCGAATTATTCAAAGTGGAGGTGGCGGCGGTGGCGGCGGTGGCGGCGGTGGCGGCGGTGGCGGCGGTGGCGGCGGTGGCGGCGGTGGCGGAGGTGGCGGAGGTGGCGGAGGTGGAGCGGGGGCGGCGGTGGCGGCGGTGGCGGCGGTGGCGGCGGTGGCGGCGGTGGCGGCGGCGTTGGTGGCGCTGGTGGCGGCGACGGCGGCGGCGGCGGTGGCGGCGGTGGCGGCGGTGGTGGTGACGGCGGTGGCGGCGGTGGCGGCGGTGGCGGCGGCGTTGGTGGCGCTGGTGGCGGCGACGGCGGCGGCGGCGGTGGCGGCGGTGGCGGCGGTGGTGGTGACGGCGGTGGCGGCGGTGGAGGATAGGGAGTTTCTGAACCTGCGGTAATGAGATGGCTAGGAGGCCTCTATCGAAGCGGTTAGGAAAAGGATTGCGGCGGGTAGCGTTGGATGAGGAGGATGGCGGAGGATAGCGGAGGATGGTGGAGAGTGGAGAAGGGTGACGGCGGGTGGCGGCAAATGTGCGGCCGGGTGGCGTTGGATGCGGAGGGTGAAGGAGGATGGCAGCAGCTGGCGGTGGGTCGTGGAGGAAGGTGTAGGACAGGGGAGGATGGCTAAGATGGCAGAGGATGGTGGAGAGTAGCGGAGGTGATGGCGAGTGGCGGCAAATGGCGGCAGGAGGCGTTGAGAAGCGGAGGAGGGCGGCAGATGGCGGCGGATGGGGAAGGAAGGTGGAGAATGGCGGCGACGAGTGGCGGAAGATGGCGGAGGATGGCGGCGAGCGGAGAATGATGACGAGTGAAGAGTGGTGACGGCAGGTGGCGAGAGGAAGCGGATGGCAGTGAATGGGGGTGGGTTCCAACGCATGGCGGGTGGAGCTTGGCCGGGGGGAGGGTGCCGGCAGGGTGAATACTGGTCGCGTCAGATGGCGGTGGCGGGAACCACGAACAATGTGGAGGCGGGAGGGCAGCTGCCCGCGGGGTAATGAGGCTAGTACGAACAATGTGGGGCGCCAGGAATGCGCAAGCGAAGCCCTGAAATTCACCGCATCCCACGTTCTATTTGCTCTCATAAGAGCTCATATTAATGGGTCACTTGTGACGGAAGGCAAGATAATATTTATATTTTCGAGATTCATGTGTTTAATCTACATTTACAGTCTGAACAACTTCCTTCCACATAATATACGAAAAACAAACATTGTCTATATAAATCATCCCTTCTGTATTCTCTGTCCAGTATGTATCTCTTGTACGTTTTGATTCGACAAAATTGATTTTCTGAGAAAACTAATATTGAACACATCATTATACTATGCAAATAAATGTCAACATTCTCAAGTACGATCTCCTTGGTTTATTGTACTCACGACGCCTCAATATTATACTCATGTGTCAGTGTGTTGTACTTGGATTCTCATGGCTAATTTCTAAATCTCCTTCTCATATCTCTATTGCAACCTGAAGGGTACTTACTAAATTCTTGATCACCTTTTTCGTCTTCTGAGGTTTTCCGTTTTCTTATTTTAGCAACCTCATTTATCCTGGCATGGTTCAGCTTTTATGACCTACTACTTTACTCCGCGTTCGTACGAACTGAGCTCTTCTCAGGAGATTTAGTCATAGAAGCGGACAACTAGACCCTACATCGTAACATCACAATTTCCATGGCAAGCCTTTACAACCGCGCCTTTAGTGCCGCAATACCTGCGTAGGCGCCACAGACTAAAATCTCTCTCTCTTACTCTTACTCCCTCTCTCCCTCTCCCACTCCGTCTTTCCCTTTCCCACTCCTTCCCTCTCTTCCTCCCTCCCTCTCTCCCTCTCCCTCCTTCTCCCTCCCTCTCCCTCCTCCTCCCTCCCTCTCCCTCCTTCTCCCTCCCTCTCCCTCTCTAACCATCTCTTCTCTTTCTCTGATTACGTGCGTAATCTATTAGCAAATCACCTCTTTCATATCCGTAGGGGCCCATTGATTCTTCTGCTTTGTACTGTTTCGTGCTTATCTTACTATTGAAATGGCCATGATAATATTTAACTTCAATTGTATTTAGCCGAAGTGTCATCTTCATCTTTGTAGAATTTTTCCATTTCCTCGTTTCAACTACGACCTGTCGGTGCATATATTTGGATAATTTTTATTCTCATTTTCTTCCCTTTGAGTACTACAACAACAATTCTTTCGTTTATTCCTGTTATTTCTTCTACACAGTGCTTTACGTCCTTAACTGATTAACGCCCTACTCCTTTTTGGCCTTTATATTTACCTATGAAGTTTTCCAGTATCCTTCTCTATGATGCACTCCCCTGTTTTTATATCACTTAGACCTAATACGCTATACGTATTTTATATTTTCTAGAGCTAAGTCTAGTTCATCTTCTCATTCTTCAGTTCTCAAGGTTCTTACGTTTAGTGTTCCAATTATTAGTTTATGCGAATTTTCCGTTTGATCTGCTTTGGGAGGTTGGTGTTCTTTATCCTTTTTGCAATTATTCAGGTCTTTCTTTTCGAAAAAGATCCCAATCTATCCATTTTTCATCAATTTGAATTTTTTTGTTAACAATTTTAAATCTATGACCTTTGTATCTTTCTTGCCTTCCTCTCTGACGCAATGCCGCTTGTATTTCCTTTTCCTTTTTTGTAAAATCATCTTCAATGTAGATTCTTGACCTTGTAATTTACGTTTGTTCTTTAAGACCTCGATTTTATCTGAAAAAGAAATCACTTTGACTTTTAGTAATCCTTTATTTTGCCTATATTTTTCTATATAGTACGCTTCTTTTATTTGCTTCATAAAACCTATTTTTTCAGTGTTTTTCAGCAATTTCCATTGCTCTACTTTTGTCATCCGGTGACATATTGTTGTCCTTAATTACTGTTATTTATTTTTTCTACTTTAATCTTTCTTTCTTTCTTTGTCATCCTCCAACCATTTCAGCCTCTTTTGTATCATAGTAAGTTGTTCTCCAATCTTTTTTCTGATACAATTAATCTACTTTCTATTTCCTTTACCTCAATAATCTGTTCATTCTTCAAAGCTATTTCTGTTTTGAGTTCGTTAATTTCGTTCCTTAATATATCCCGTTCTTCTGAGTTTTGCTTTTTAATTTCTGGTAGTTCCATAAGGATTTTACTAAAATGTTCTTTTAATTCATCTTGTCATTTTTCTTCTCCTTTGGCCGTGTTTTTCTGCTTGAATCGTCACTCATTGTTCTTCAAGTAACGTATTGAAATGAAATCGTAACTAATATACCCCGTGACAATTTAGTACCTGATTTTGTTCATACCTGGTTGTATCACTAATACCCCCTAAACGTCTGAAATATTTGATCTTGAGAGAAATTTCGTCTTCGGGTCTATCTCATCCCCATGCGCTGCCTCCAGCAATCCTTAATCAGCCAGCAGCATTCCGCCGCTCCGCGCTCAAGTGTCCTTCCCTCTCCGGCGACGTCCCGTGGCTCCGCCCCGCCAGCTGGCGCGCCTTGTCCCGCGCCCACCGGCCGCAGCCGCTACTACTGCGCAGCCCGGCGCCGGCGCCGGCGGCGGCGGCGGCCGCGCGGGGCGGTTATTCAAACACGCGGGCCGTGTTTTGGTATCTGATGTGTGCGCAGCCGACTTGTTACAGCGCTCCCAGGCGCGTCGTCCGTTATACTACGCTCCCCCACCCTCCCCCGCGTCGCCCGCGCTGCCCGCCGCTCTTTTGTGTGTTTGCGAATAATACCGCGCTCCGCAAATACTGCGACAAATGAATTACGCTTTCTGCGAAAGAGAAGTTTACGACGCGGTGGAATTATGTAAACTGAGTTGGAATTGGGACTTGGAGAAGGGGGGGGACATCCGGACATCATTTTGAGGGGAAATGTTTTGAAAGTAGATATCCTGTACATCAAGAGTTGATTGATAGAATATGGTGCTTTGATTCTGCATCCCTGGCAAGGGATTACATTTTCAACCATCACACGATACGTAATAGGTGTACTTTCATATTTTCGTCTGATTCTTGCATGAAGATCAATATGATAACCCGATTATTTTAGCTACTGTAATGTGTTACAAATGCCATAAAACCGTTTTGTTCTCTCTCATACGAGTTATCAATTTGCATAATTAGAGAAATACAAAAAATTATAAAGTGAATTGAATCCTTTGTTCACAACCAATCAGCACAACAAAATATATGTTTGAACGTGAAACGAAGAGAAATACAAACAATTGCAATTACCGAAAACGAATTCAAAACTCGAAAAGAGGAAATTATTCATGAATGAAATTTAAATTAGGTGACTATTGAAAGTTGGCGACTTGGATTGAAAATAAATATAGCACTTCGATTAACACAGCTTGTTCAATCGTTTTCAATGTGACAGATATAACATTATTTACACGCTATCTTTTCTGTTACAGATTGAAACATCAGGACACCGACGTGTACTGCGAACATTAGGTAAGTTATTTCGCTCATATTCCTCCCGCGAGACTAGCAGTTTTACATGCGGCGTCGCGTCGCACAAATTCCAGGAGGAAAGCCCGCCTATTTCCGCCGCAAGTGCCTCCGTAAACGCGGCGGAGAGCGTCCCCGAGGATAACGCCGCCGGTCTCGCGCCGTGCGGCAGCGCTGGGCGGGCGGCGGGTGCGTGCAGCGCGCAATAAAGGAGGAGCAGTGCTTATATTGCGCCATTCGCTTGCCCGCCCCGCCCCGCCTCCGCCCACGCCGCCTGCCCGGTTCCCGGTTCCACTTCCCTCTGCTCGGCCCCTTTCGTCCACGCGTCCGCTCGACGTGCTTGCTAGACCTCTTCCTCTCTCCCTCTCTCTCTTACTTTTCTTTCTTCTCTCTCACTCACTTTTCTTTCTTCCTTCTCTCTCTCCCCCTCTCTCTCTCTCTCTCTCTCTCTCTCTCTCTCATTCTCCCTCCTACTTTTCGCCCTTCTCTCCCTCTCTTGTCGTGTCGTTTTGATTTTAAACTTTCGTCTACTCATGCGCTTCTCTCTCCTCTTCTTACTATCTCGTCTCCTCTCTTGCCTGTTCATCTCAATAACTCTCACTATATCGGCCTACCTATTTCACTCTCACTATGTCGGCCATCGGTCTTCCTCTATCTCTCTCTCTCCCTCTTTCTCTCTCTCTCTCTATCGCCTGCTCAACTCCCCTCTCTTTGCCGTTCATATTTGTCACCTGCCCCATCTCACATGTTCTATCCCTTCTCTCGATGATAATCGGGAACTTTTTCGTAGTTCCATGGTAGTGTAGATGGAAATATATTCGGACTGTTTTAAAATACCATCGTTTTTGGTTTATAGTAACCTATTTAAACTCTGTATTTATTCATGACCTGATATTTACATATGTGATAGATTCTAAAATAAAACCAATTTCTTTCTCCAGAACACGTATCTTGGCAGAAATACTAGACGACGAAAGCTATCAAAACCATGAATGATTTGAAACATTTATATTCCGTTATGACCATATACCATTACTTCAATACCGTAAATAACTCAAACATGTTCCACTTGATTTCTACTTCCATTTGAAGTTTCATAGTAATGTCTGTTATTTCTAAAACATTGAACTCATTATCAAACCAAGAAATCCTTACCAATTTTAAAAACTAATGAAAAGAAAGCATTACGTACCAGAACCCGTTATTGAGAATACGTTACATTGATTATGTACTGATGAAAATTAAAGTTTTATATCAATAAATTTTAAAAAGTTTATATTTTCTGGACTGACAAATTCCATGACCTATTAAATGCCAATATCAATTTATCACATTTCAAAAACGTTTTTAAAAGTTCATAGTGATACTTTTAATTTTAAATTTCTTTAAAAGATCACATGTATTCTTCCTCTAAAAGTCTTTTACATTCATGTCTTTATACCACACAATATTTTAATTTAACAAAATTCACTTAGATTATTACCCTTATACATAATTCGGCCTTAAGGAAGAACATATCTGGAGCACGCACTAATTATGATTGTTTCGTGGAAAATTATTACTCTGCGTTTTCGCATCGCGTTCAACTAATATTATCTCCGTTATGTTTCGCTGTGTTGCTCAGGTATAATTTCCAGGGTGCTGCGCCTGTAAGCCGAGTTGAACCCGGTGCAGCAAATGACAAACAAACCGCGATTCAATGAATGGCTGGGCGCGCATTTGGCTCGTTTTGTAGGTCTCCGCTGCTGGTAATCACACCTTGATGCGCCCCCCCCCCCCCCGCGGCGTCGGCACAGCTTGCAGTGATGCTAGGTCGTTCTCTGCTCGGCAACCGCGCTTGGCAACAGCGCCAGGAAGAAACACTGCTACGAAGTGGCCCCAATTGATTTTGAGGCAGCAATTCTCACGCCAGAATATCTGTTTTCGTGTATTGTAGGACAATGGTAAATACATCAACGAACATGAAAGTGATGGTTTTAATATTTCATAAGATTGATTTTATGATTGTCATTTAGATGGGAATATCATTTCAATAAAATTCAGCGCTGTGTCCAGATCCGTTACGTAGTTTTAAAACTGGGAAAGATAAATATATTATTTATATTTACAATATGTAAAATATTAATGTTAATTACTTAATTAAATAATTTTAATTTATTCATGTTAATTACATAAGTTAAACGTAACTGCACTAATAAAACTGGCTTAAGTTATATGTTTGAAATTGGCAATTATTATGTTCCTGTTCTTTGGCTCGACAGCCCGCTAAGGGCCTTCGCCGACCAGCGATGACCCAGCCTCTCGGCCATGGGATAAGTGGTCAAGTAGTTAGCACGAAAACATCCCTTTACTTCGTAACCTTAAGGCGGGATTTCTTGTTGTCACACAGCAATATATATTGGGACAATTTGTAAGGAAAGCGCACAGATATAATATGCCTTGGCCGGGAATCAAACACGGGGTTGCGCCGTGAAAAAACAGTGCGCTAACCAACGAGCCACCGAGGGAGGCATAATGTCATTATTAGGTCATAAAAAGAGTAAATATGCCTACATTAGTAGTTACCTTTTATCTTGAAACATAAGTCTAAATCAAGAACTTTTGAAATTATTAAATTCAGTATCACAAGAGGCTGTATTTTATGAGATCTATGTTAAATAAGGAATGTACTGTTTTTGAGGGAAGTTAACATTCTAAAAATTTCAGCAAGTGATAAAAGAGTTATGTTTTCTTGAAAATTCTATTGTCAGAATATTGGAGCATTACACGTTGATGGTAAGAATGTATATTTAAAAAAGCAAATAGTAGATTTATTAATAATATCGCCTGCTTTGTTAGTAAGACTTCACGTCATTTTCATACTTGAAGACTTGGATAAATCAGTTCTGGTGCAAGAAAACAACTATAGCATTTATGAATGTGAGCTTTCTGTTCAAAATATCATTTTAAAATATTATCAATCTCAATTACTTTTATATAAATTATTGAGCTCTGCTATCCATTTCTGTTTATTCACTATTTTCACAGTATTTTCACACTACGAAAGGAAAACTTTTTTTTTCATGATCGCACTTATTCAAGTTTGAAAACACTTTTAAATTGACAAGAAACAACTTATCCAAACAAAATGTTTGATTATGTCACATGGACATATGGTTCAAAAAATCTTAGAGAAGAAAGCGTATGTTCACATGAGAAAATTATTTTGATTGTACTGTCTTATTATTCATTCACAAAACATTTGCAGACAATTCAAGATGTCTGTGCCTATACAAACAAGGGGTACTGGTACACACATTTATCATATTTTCATTTTGGGTGTGTCTTATTGCAGCCATATTAAGACGCATCTTGCTAGTATATTTCATTTTTACTTCGATTATGAATAATATATATTTGATGCAGTCACCTGACTATCAATCATTATTTTGTAACTTTCTTTAGAAGGGTAGTGTATATTTAGAATACGCGTATGTTCATATTTAATAGTACAGCATTGATACACAATCAAATAATCTAATAATACAGTTTTCCAAGTACTTCCAAACACAAACACTTCCGAAATTTAATACGATCTATAGCCATTATGGTGAAATAACTCTCAGACTAACCTGTAATAACAGTTCCATCAAATATTCGATATTTGAAGTGGTGCACACTCGACTTCAACAAAAAATGCGATAGGTAACCTTTGGCTTCCAGTTCATTATGTTGCATTCGTGTGATAACCATGTCACAAATCAAATTCACTGCAAACCGCACGTACTGACACTGCTGCTCGTTATGTATTTCTATAAAATTTACACGCATTGCAGTTCTGAAAAGTGAAATTTTAAAATAATTTTTTGAAATTGTAGTGTATTGATCACTCAGAAAATGCTTGTAAACGACATTCTTCTTCTGATTAGTGAAATACATGCTTCAAACCCATCTTATCGAGGTATTCAGTGTATCGCGAAGCAATTTACAAACATCAATGAGGTGCGACTTCTTAAAGATTAATTGTGTGTTCCGTTTATTTTGTCAGTTGACTACTTTTATTTCAATTTCCGATCGTCCGCGCGGCGCCCTGAGCGTCCGCGCGGCGCTCGCGGGTGTCCGCTCTCCCCGGCGGACCGGTGACGCGGCGGTCGCCCAATTAGAAGTAATGAACGCGCCGCGCCCCGTAACAGGCGCCCATTAGAGGCCCCGCGTCGCCACGAGTGCGCGCGCCGCCCCACGAGAGCGCCGCCGCGCCGAGCACGCCCTCCGCCACGCACACAAGGACTCTCGCGCTACGCACGAGGGGCACACCGCGGCGCCCCCGCCCCCCGGCTCCCGTCCTCGACACTCGCCCCGCCCCCGACTCCCGGCACCCGCCCTCCAACTCCCGACTCCCGACTCCCGACTCCCGACTCCCGACTCCCGACTCCCGACTCCCGACTCCCGACTCCCGACTCCCGACTCCCGACTCCCGACTCCCGACTCTCGACTCTCGACTCTCGACTCTCGACTCTCGACTCTCGACTCCCGTCACCCAACTTCCGCTCCCGCCCTCCGACTCCCGCCCTCCGACTCCCGCCCTCCGACTCCCGCCCTCCGACTCTACCTCGTCAATGCCTCAATCCCAATTTCAAAACAAACCTTAACTCACGAAAAATTCTTAAATATATTTTATTATTACTTAAAAAGTCAATATATGATACAATTTAGTGGTGTAATGTATGCTGAACAACTCAAATTAATGTAAAATTTAAAGTGGCCACTAATAGTCACATAAGCATTTGGAATTTAAATAAATAAATGTAATTGTCAGTAATTTTTAGTTATGAATTCGATTACAGTTTAACAAAACGGTATGGAAAATAGATTTCACAACCGTTTTAATAAAATAAGATAAGAACTCAGACGAAAACTCAATTTTAAGACAAAATCTTAAAGTGTCCATTAACTATGAGTTTTCTTAAGTTTTCTGTGGTTAAATTGTATCTTCTGATAAGTAAAATGACCTTCAACTGTCAGAAAAATGTCAACTTCAGCGGAGATTATTGGAGCAAATCTTAAACACTTGCGCTAGAAAAATAAAAACTCATCTGTAAAAGAATCGTAAACTTTGAGAGATTCATTTCTGCCACAATTGTCATCCTCTATAATTTCCGAACGAACTTCAGTTTTTGTAAAACAGAAGTTTGGGAAAATACACGTTTTTCTGTTAGCCAAACTTCTTTTCCACCTGGCATTTCTATAGCCAAAGGTAGCATTATTCGGAACTTTCAATATATTCCCTGGATGCTTTCTCCTTCCTCCATGTCGAATAATGGCATTCGGTTAACAAAACTTAAATAAACCGTAATAAAAATTAAGAAATTTTTTATTTCTCAAGAATGAAGTTTCTTTGCCAACCCGACTGATGCTTCATTCTCAAGTGATGATCAGAGCACGCATTCTTGAACAATTGAAGGAGGAGGCCAGCTCTTGAAATCCAAGTTTCAAAACGAAAAACAGGTTGAGGACGCAGGGTAAAACGGGGATTTATTTCAAATATACCTTAATATTGCATTCAATATGTCTACCTCAAGAAAAAAAATTCTCAATTTTATGCCGCTCTGTGAAATGTATGAGCTATACAAGTCACGTGAAGCATAGTTAGGGGAACATCTTCAAAGCTTTTGCTGTTCTTTTCGTAAAAGGTGATACAGCACATACTTTCTCGCATTAATTCTAAATTTGCAATTTTGGAAAATTAGAATGTTCAACGAAAATGATAGTCACGCCATTATTTTAAGAGCCCCTTCCTCTACATGTTATAAAAATTGAAGGACAAATTTAGAGCTGTTTTTGAGAAAAAAATGGTATACAAAATAAAATTGTCTATAGTTCGCGCAAAATTACTTGAAAACTGCGCATATTTTCGAAAATTTGAACATGACCTTATTACAAGATCTTTCTTTAAAGAATAGATTTAATTTTGGAAAAAATCTCATCTTCAATATTATAGTTGTATCAAGACGCCCCATCACACCCAAAAAATTGCACTTTTTCATTTTTCGAAAAATCAGGGATTTCAACAAACTTGAGACCTACACCATTCTCTTAAGCATCCTTTACGTTATGTGAGGACAAAGGTTTATAAAAAAATTTGGAACCATTTTTGAGAAAATTTAAAAAATGTTTTTGGTCATCATGTAAAGTATCCTTAAAAATCAAAATAGCTGGGTGGATCTCCCAAAGCCTCTAGTTCATTCAAATCAATCACGGAGAATAAATTTTGGAAAAAAATGGATGAACGGTGTAGGTGCACCGACCACAGACGAACAGACGGACGGACAAACGATTTGCCGTCAATCGATTTTTAAAACCAAGGACTCACAAAACATGAATTATGGGTACACCACGTACTCGAGGAAGTAATTTACCACATATAGGAAGAATATTTATCCACTATTTCGATACCAGGAGGACTGGAAGTGGTAGCTCAGTGATATGTCAACTATGATATGTCAACATATGAGGACTGGAAGTGGTGCTCAGTGATATCAGCAACTGATGTCACTGAAGCGCCTCTGACCGGGAAGTCCTAGGTTCGAGTCCTGACGGCAGCAGGATTTTCGACACTAACTTTTCAGCTAGGTCAAACTCAATCGCTGTCTGGAGGAGAATTCTATTGGCCGGCTGCTCTGATCGGTAGTTCTCCGTGATTTCTCCGATCAACACCAGGCGAATGCCGGAGCAGTACTCTAACAAACGGGCCACGGACCGCGTACGATCTTTCCTTCCTCTTCCTTGTCCTCTCCTCTCCTCTTAGACACACACTTACATTAACATGCACTACACTACAACATATTCCGGGAGACCGGTCGGGAGCGTAGAGCTTCCCCCTGCTGGGGCGGTGTCCCGCTGATGGGAGAGTCCTCGTTAGGGGAAAACCCCGCCAGCCGACGGTAGGTCGGTGCAGGATCTCGCCATCCAGCGGGGGAAGATCACTGCCATCGTCAGAGGAAAAAAAACATGCACTAGACTTACGGGACTAATGACCTAAGCTGTTGACGCGCCCGGAATCACTCAAACAACCAACCAATCGAGACAGGACCCGATAATCAAGAGTTTTTCTGCCGAAAAGGCACCTTTTCGATTCACCTCACGATAACATAACTTTCTCTTCTTACGAAGTAATTGCGAGAAAGTGGAAGTATCATATTACATTCGACTCCGGTTATAGTGAACTTCTGGGGACTAAGATTTTTGGCTCACTATCAGAGGTTCACTATATCCGATGTCAAAATTAAATAGAATTTCTCCATAACGATTTTTTATTAATATTAACATAATGAAAATACGTTAACAGCATGAACTGAAAATTTCAATATGTTTGTCCTTAAAAAAATCAATAATTTTCAATTGTTTGCTTCGTACTTTTCATGGGTAATTTCTCTAGATCCTTTTCCAGAGTTCGTACTCTCTCCATGCATCATTCTGCATTGTCCACTGTCGCTAAGTAACGTAATGCAGTCTTGACACCCTGCAATGCCTCTTGCACTGTT
Organism: Teleogryllus occipitalis; assembly: GCA_011170035.1. NCBI lineage: Eukaryota > Metazoa > Arthropoda > Insecta > Orthoptera > Gryllidae > Teleogryllus > Teleogryllus occipitalis. The sequence continues at coordinate 100,814 of BLKR01015035.1, forward strand.
GGAACACCGTCTCACTCTCCGAAGGCCCTTTTACTCGCCTACGAGATGCTTTCGGTAGCGGATGGCGCAAACGGGTAATGAAACGTATCGCTTTTCCGCGCGGTACGGGGAATCGCCAGGCTGTGGCAGTTGTGTGCTTCCTGTCGGCTACGTAGAACTCAACGAGCTCTGTCCCGCGGAATATCAAGAAGCACCAAGGTTGAATCTGAAGCGAGCAATCGCGCGTCACCGCCGGCGGTTGTAGCCCACGCAGGACACAGCCTTGTTTCCATAACGTCCCCATCCCGGGTCCACAACCTTCACCTCAGGGGAGTCTTCTTAGATTATGACCTTTGGCCCATGATATTTTTCTCAAGCTGCCTAGTGTTAGAATTTGTGGCACTAAGGTGATATATTATTTTCCAGGAGGGAATTAATTTCCAGAACGTTTGTTTCCTTCGTTCACTCTAGTTGAGGTTCATGTTCACTATAACCGAATCATCTTATGTTTATTTGAAATGTGACGCGGGACCAGTGACTTAAGCTCGGAGTCGACTTAAGTTCGGAGTCGACTGTATTTTGAATTTCATGGGGCCTTGTTAACTTCAATTAATTTGTGAATAACTGTTCAGTACTTGAGGTATTGATTTTTTTCTAAACATTCAAAGGTGGCCAAAAACCACTACTTCATTGACTAGTTTTTGAAAGAAGTGTACCGAACCATCGACGAAAGTAGCTAGAAAACGAACTCCGACAGCAGTTGTATCGGCAATAGAAATTCAGATTTTCATATTTTTAGTTTGTTGAACTGCATTGCAACTTTGAGATAACATTTGGGCAAAATTTATTCAGTTGGTACAGATTCTTTACAGTATATTTTCAAAATATGTCTTAATGTTGTATTTTCTAACTTTTCTTCCTTTTTGAAAAGATAATGAAGATCATAAATCATTAGTTTTGACATGAAAAGTAAAACATGTAGAATAATGTTTATATAGTAACATAAGAATGTATGGGCTGTTGTAGGACCTAGTTTGTGAAAAAAAGTGTTCCATTCTTACTGTTTACGAGACTGTTTACTTTCAAAATAAACTAATAATTTTTGTAATGCTCAATGAATGCAAAACACAATTTTGATGAAAATCGGCTTTTATTTTTAAAAAAATAGGCATTTATCGCTAAGTAGCAAAAAATGCAAAATGGAAAATTGTGTTTGGAACTATAAAAGTTTAATTCGTTAAGATTCGTTTTAAAATTCGGACTTCTAAATTAAAGAACAGGCATTTTACCTAAATTCTTGTCTCTACTGATATGCGTTTTCGTTGATGCCTTTGACTGAACTCAGTCATTCATCATAGTGGAGATACCTCTTCGACAGAAAACACAACAGGATTACTCCAAACTTAATATGGATTTGGTTACGTTTAAAGCCACAAACGTTTAGCGCATTTTGCACTATTAAGATAAAGTTAAGTCGGAAACCATGAACATTTGGAACCTAAGGGCTTGAAGTAAACCAAGTAAAATAAAATATTTATTCATTTCTTGCATTGTTCTCTGCCTGAACACTATGGAATCTGATTAGGGGGTGATAGTTCGAAGATTTAATTTTGCTCGCACCTGCTAGGTTTGTTTTATGTGTTACAAAAGGGGGAAGGCACATTTGAAAATCCATCGTCTCAGCTGAGTTTTAAGTGCGAATTCGCCAACCTCTCATGCCGTAAGGATCGGCTGTATGCAAATGTAAACTCCAGTAGCATTCGGAGAAGTGTGTTCTTAATCTTTGCACAGTTTCTTGAATCGAAATGCTCTTTGAACTTGGAGGAAAATTAGCGAGGTGCCAAGAAAGCGTACTCACGACAAAAATCATTTCATTTATCTTTGTCCAAGTGCAACGTATTTGTTATTCTTTGGGTTTGGTAGTCGTTAAGAAGCAGTTTTTCTTAGTAATAAAATCGCTTTGTAAGAGACGAAATTGCTATTTTCAAATAAATTACGTACACAAGTGGTAGATGTATTACAGCTCTTCGAATTTAATTTAATTAGATTTAATTCACAATGTCGTATTTCATGTTTATTGCAATTTAATATTGAAATTTATAATATTTATGGATTTGTTGGTTTAATCTTTAAATGTTGTATTTGTTGTAGTTGTGGATTTGTTAGTTTAATTGTTTTGAAGTTGGCATTATAATGAATTTCAATTCAAGTGTGAGTCAATTTTTTGGAGAGGTATAGGCTGTAGTTGATTTATAAACCAGCGACACAATATTTTTAATAATATTCCAAATAATATTATAAATAATAAATTTTAAAATGTCTTCCAAGAATTCATCTTTTCATTCCTGAGAAAGTAAGTAAATTGCACATTATTCCCAGAGAAACGACTTCTGCAACGCCCCTCGAACTTAGAGAGCATTTGAACTCTTCTCACAGCCTGATCTCTCACGGAGATCCACAAGCACAACGGGCTAAGAGTCATTAGGCATTCCTCATCTCCAAACATTCTAATCTTGCGTAAGCCAAAGCAGCAACCGACGTTCCAATTTCATAACTGCGAGAGTCTCTCCTCCAGGCGCCGCTTCTAATTAAGAGGCGCAATTAGCAGAGCGTTATTAAAAGCGACTCGGGCGAGAGGCCGAGGAGCCAGCTCCACCGCGCCGTCTTTGCCGCCTCCGCCGTCGTCACCCCCCCCCCCCGCCTCGCTCCCTCAACCCCACTCGACTGTGCTCTCTACATAAGTCGTAATGCAGCGGCCGTCACCTTCCGTCGATCGCGGAAAGGTTCACCTACATCTCATTTCACGGGAGCCGTCAGGTGCGTTACCAAGGAGTAGGGGAGGCTGGCGTACCTTTGGACATTTTGATTAATGTTAAACAGAGAAGACCATTAATGATTGTTTTCTAATTTAATATTTTTCATATAATGGTATCCTTCTCATATTAACGACAATCAAAACAATTCTATTTTAGATTACATATGTTTATTTTTTATTGTGCTTATAAATCACAAAGTTTCGCGACCCAATTGGCCACATCTTCAGGTGCACTGTAATGCAGATTTTTAATCGGATCTGATTATAACTTGTAGAATCCCGCCATACTGTTTACCATAGAGAGGTTTTCATTACGATTCCATTAACATCTTAGATCTTATTAACTTTGCAAGGAAATAAAATTTCAACTAACTGGCTTCCGAAAAGTTGTTCTTCTGGGAGAACTTTAAATTATTTTTCTGCTCATATGATTCAACAGAAGATTGCTGTTGTCTATGATATGGTTGACAGGGCTATTTGCCTTTTTCACGTTTGCAATCACGTATCGAATTTGAATATAATTAGAGACATTCTTAGTGAAAATAATTATCCCTTAGTTTTCATTAATAAATTCCTAAAGAAGAGATTAACCATGATTAATCAAAAAATTGGGAACTACTAATGAACAATTGGTTAATGATTTGAATCTTGAAATCAGAATTGAACTAAAAATAATTCTATTCCATATATTCCAAAAATTTTAAATAAATTCACCAAAGAATACACTAAATTAAACATTGATATTAAAACTAGGAAAATTCCAATTAATAGAAAATGTCTTATCAGGAATGTTACAGATTTAGTTCCTCTTTTAGAAAAAGAAATTGTTTACTCTGTTCCCTGCCTAGACTGTCCGTTGCGGTATATAGGCCAAACCAAAAGGTGTTTTCAGCAGAGGATGAAAGAACACGAAAATAACAATAAAGCTTCCACTGATAAATTAAATTCTATTTCCCGCCACCGGTTCAGTAACTCGCATAATTTTTATTTTCAAAGATCTTCCATATTATAAGTTGAAGCAATAAAATACTCTTTTAATTTCTGAGACCTTAAATATTAAAATTCATCAGACCGTCAATAGGCATGTTGAATCCATTATTTTCTTTAACGCCTATGATAATGTTTTGGCCAAAATTAAATTACTTTCCACAGAATAACTCAATGGATTTTTCTGTTGTTTCTTTAATATTTTGTTTATTCTCTGCTCTGTGTGACTACTTCCTCGTTCTTTCATACCCCCTCCCCCACTGTTTTATTATCATTTGTTTTTCGATGCAGTTGTCGAGTCTCAAATGGATTGATTAATCTCTTTCATCCATTTATTTTATCTTTATTTTATTTTATTATGTTATTATCTTCATTATTATTATTATTATTATTATTTAATGAATCTAAGTGTGTTTTTCGTGTCTCTTTTATTTGTCACTGGTAAGGCTCGTGCTTCGTACTTTTAGATTTTAAAAATATTTCATAGCATTAGATTTTTTGTTGCATCATACTTATTTTTCCCTCGACTAATTCTATTTACTTTTTGTAATTTTATATTGTTATTCTAAATTTTATATTTTAAGAAAGAAACATTTGTAATTATTAAAAATCTGTATTACAGTACACCTGAAGATGTGGCCAATTGGGTCGCGAAACGTCGTGGTTTATAGGCAAGATAAAAACAAACATACGTAACCCAAAAAAGAATTATTATTTTAATTAAATTTTGGTGACGATCTATTTTATTTTATTTCGATTTTCTTTTCGTTCTTATTTTATTTTATACTTTCTATTTCCTGTTTTCAAAATATATAATAATATAAATGTGTTTATTATCGAAACGTTTTACTTTATCTCAGTGACATACATTTTAAATTTTCGAAAGAAAATTCAAAATTTAAAAAAAATTCTGAGGCACATAGTGTTATTGTACCTTTGATCACTACTTCGTGTAGCATTGAACATGCTTTTTTGTGTGAATTTAAAGAAAGCAAAAAGAAAATTGTTCACTTTTCATAATTTTACACACAAGTTTTATGAAAATAAAATTAAGGCCTTCCCATTGTAATTATTAACCTTCAATTTGAATAAATATAAAAAGAACATTTGAAAAAACAAAATATAACATTTACATTACCTAATCAAACAAACATTTCACGGTATATTTCGGATCGTTGCAAAAATTAACTCCATGAAAGTTCTGTTCTGTTCATTCTGTTCTCGTGAGGTACCGTATTTGACAGGTTTTAGTAATAATTATAATTACAAAATTCCAGAATCACAAACGTAAAACATTGCCTCCATTGTATAAAATTTTTTCTTTCAGCAATCTGTTTGAAATACTTCACGAGACATTTTGAACCCACATTATCAACTCGGGTATAATATACTCTAAACAAACGGTGTTTCTTTTCTGCTTTAAAATTGATCACACACAAAATCGCCTACTTCAATATTATTACATTCTTTATTTTATCGACATCGTTCAAAATATCAGTTCCCATTTCATCACCATATTCATCTCTTTCTTGCACGGTCGTAACTTTTTAAACATCTTCTGAAAAACTGAAGCAGTCTTTTAAACATCGTAAACATATAAATTAAGTTCAGAGGTACGTTAAATAAAACTCTTCACATATCCAGAACGATTTGTTCAGACGAGTACAAACTTGTTAAGAAAAAAACATACTGCTATGAGATCAGTTATGTTTAAGATGGAAATTCTCGCAATATAGTGGACAATCAACTGCACTGTCATATGTGCTCAATTTTGGCTATAACAACACACACACACACACACACACACACACACACACACACACACACACACACACACACACACACACACAAAATAACTAAAAACTAACACAACAAAATACTACTTCTCAGCATCGAAAACGAAAAGTTGGAAGTAAAGCATGACTTTTTAATAAGTTTAAGTCAGAATACTAGTTAATTTAGCTTCTAATTAACAAACTAAGATAAATAACAACCACACAAGGCTCTGGCATGGACTAAAAGTGAAATCTGAACGATACACTGTGTCAAAGGTTCAACAGTACCCTGCCAATGGTGCAGTGTACGCCCAGAAAAGGTACCCCGAAAAACTCTAAACCTATCATAATATTTGGTATGATAATGTTTTGTTTGCCTAAACATAATGTTGTGTATGATATTTATTGAATTTTAATAAACCTAGTGCCTTTAAATTCAATAAAAATAATTATGGAAAACCTCTGTGATCGTCTATATACTCCAATTTCACAAGCCACAGCACTGCCGTGGCTATGTATATATCTCATCGCTCGTTTTCTTTTCCTCTTTTGTCGAAGGCCTAAATGAGTAGTCGTTACGTAAAAGGGCATCCTTAAGCGAGTGATTCTACTTCATATGTGTATTTGTAATGAAAGCGGGTGAAAACGGTTAGTGTCCCTCTTTCGCACGAAGGAGGTCACCTCCACACATAAGTGCTCCCAATTCGATTCCCTCTTAAACACGTTTAGTAACGGTAATGTTCCTTCCCGACACTTCCACTGTAGTAAAATATAGTCGATAACGTTTTTGAATTGTACATTCTTTTTTCATTATTTTATGATGATTCATTAAATTAGCACTGATCAACGAACGTGAACCTCCGGTTTTGGAAATCAAACCATCGTGAAACATTTGTTTAATCGTACATTCGAATTGTACATTCTTATTTTCATTACTTTATGATGATTCGTTAAATTTCAGTACTGATCAACAAACGTGGACTCACGATTTTGGAAATCATGAAATATTTGTTTTAATCGTAAAGACGAACAATAAGTTATCCCCTCCGAAATGAAATTCTACTACATTTCTGGAAGAAACGAAGAGTTTTATTGTTTAATCAGTTGTTACTTCACTTGTAATATACATTTGACAACTTTAAATGATGGCATAATCATGTTAATTTGATTTGATTATTTCGTGTTTCCGAGCGCGTCAATTCCTATTATCATTATTCCCGGAAGGATGGTGCACGTTTTATCGAAGGTGGTGATGATCTTCCTCCGCTGGATTGAGAAATCCGGTACCGACCTACATGTCGGCTTGCAGGGTTATACCCACTACCTACCTCCCACCACTGGAGCACCGCCGCTCTGGTTCCATTGTCCCTGATCTCTCTAAGCACTCGACTCGTCTCCCCACACGTGTGTTAATGTAATGCTTGTGTGTGTGTGTGTGTGTGTGTGTGTGTGTGTGTGTGTGTGTGTGTGTGTGTGTGTGTAAGGGGTGAGGATAGGGCTACGAAGAGGAGAAAAATATTGCTCGCGGTTATCGGCTGGTTTGCTAGGATATTGCTCCAGCATTCGCCTGGTGTTGAGCGGAGAAACCAGGGAAAACTACCGATTAAAGCAGTCCGCTGCTAGAATTCTACTTCAATGAATTCGACCTTACTATCCAGCTAGTGACGAAAATCCAGTCCCCGTCGAGACTAGAAACCTATGACCTTCCCGGTCAGAGGCACTGTGTGACATGAGTTGACTCCTCGAGCCATCGAATGCGGTATAATCATGTTCACGTTCAGGGATATTTACAATTTGAGGTATTTTATTTCCGCAACAGATGTCAGCTTCCGCACTGCACCGAAGAAATGCACAATTGCTCGTCTTTTGTTTCTTTTTTCTTTTCTTCTCCTTTACCTCTCCTCGGCACCACACAGCTGGGACTTCTCCCCCACCCATACGACGCGCTGCTCTAAGAGCGATTCTGATCTTGTCGCAGGGCGTCAGGTGCTGCCGCCTAGCGGTAGAGAAGGCACTCTAGCACCTCGTCTAAACCTTGGAGGATTTATGTGAAAGCAAGGGCCTCCGAAGCGCACTTAAAATGCACTTGAAAATTGCGCATTAGCTTAGTTACACATTTTAAGAGCTTTGCATGAAAACACGACCTCCGTTGCCATATTGCCATTTTGTACCTTGGCAAGGGATGGCATAAAGATCACTTACCTCTCTTCCTAGGTTTTTTGAAGACTTTAAGGGCTCCCGAATGATTGGAGTGCAATTTTGTGACAGGATATTTCGTTAGTGATTTCGCATCATATATGAGAACAGACGCATAAAAAGACTTTTACATGCTTATATCAGAATTATCAACAATTGCAGAATTGTTAATTTAGTGAAATCAGTACTGTTTTGAAACTACTATAATCCTCTTTTGCATCTTTTGTTCATATCGGGACATCCTCTTTTCAGCGGAGAATCTCTTTCACAATCAATTATCACAATGGAAAGTGAAGGTATGTTCACCAATTGTTGGAGAATTTAGTGACGTTTCAGTTCAGAATTCAGTGAATTTCAAATATTTACAATTTCTCTAGTAAAATATGCCTTTGTATTCTAAAATCCGCGTCCTTCGTGACTGTAGGGTGACGATCCCATCGAACGATAGGAAAATATCGATCGCCTCGTTGTGATGTTGGGGGAGGTCTTATCTCTGGGATGCATTTCGAGCCGCTCCATTGTGGGCAAATCGCTCGCTTAATCTGCTGACTTTGTAAGACCATAGTCCCTGCGCCCCTTGTCAGAGCCATTGTTTAGTTTGCAGCGACAGAATACCTTTACTCCGGTTATCGAGTAAATTACTATTGTTCTCTCGGTTCCCTGAATATCATTGTGCATTAGCTGACTACCACCCGGATTGTGACGCTTTAAATAGTGTATTCCAGAACTAAGGAAGACCACGCCCTTCAGTTTGTTTATGAGTTGCAAACAAAATTAGACAAATAATAAAATAGACTAACATGAACAAAATATATACAAACGTATTAAAAGTGGTGATATTTGTCACAGATAAATAAAACATGCAGTTTGTTTAAAAGTTATTAAAATATAATTATTAAATATACTTGCTTTACTATTTGCGTTTACTTCAACTTCTCCTGTCCCAACGTGATTAACTATTAAAAATTCTTACACTCTTTGAGAACATAGAGAAGTGTGTTTCACAACTCATTCAAATATGTATAATACCATCGTTCTATAATATTTTTATTGCAGTAATATCAACAGAAATTCAATTATTTAAACGGAACCTTATAGATATCATTAGATATTGATAACGAACATGAAGCGATGAGTTCATAAATAACTTTATTCCCTGTTTCACATAACATTATTTTTGAGAAATGTATTTTTCTACGACGCACGCCGACTCTTAATATTCTGCTACCATTGCGAGGAAGCGGAGTTGACAGACCGCGAGGCCATTCGGTGAGACTGCGTTGACCCTGCGGTGAGGAAAAGATAGCGATGCCATTATTCTTCCTTTATGTTTTATTCTAGACTATAAGACGGAACAGTATAGTTGCCTGGAATAAACACATTCAATAGACAGAACTGTAACTTGCATAGATAAAAAATGATAGCGGCTCTAGGAAACAATTTCCCTTGTTATATTTCATCGTCAGTAAATAAACACAATAATTCTTAGTTACATGAAATTTGTTCTCTGCAAAAAATATTGGAGTTTTGTTTCAAATACACGTGTAAACTGACAAGAACAAAAGTGAGACAAACATTTCCCACTCTATGAATCAATTTTTACAATTACAGGTCGACATATTGACATTTGGGTTAATCGGTACTCGTGGTCGTGCGTGTATGTAATTAATTTCATAGAAAACAGAAGACGAGAGTGACAACTTTTATAGAGGCGTTGTACTATCATTGTACAGACATTAGGACAGCCCATCTGTGTGTATCGTGTGTTATGATTGGCCTCTCCTACAACGCAGTACTTTTAAATTTGCATACTTAAACGTTATCCAAAATATAGCAAATCACCTTCAAATAAATAATCAGTCCAGACCTTGACCGCGAATTTCATTTTAGTTGATGAGCATGAAAGAGCTCTTGAGCTTAAGAAAGTGCATAAATAAACCAGACGTCTCACGCCACGGGGTTCGAAGAGGCCACGTCACGAAGCCCCCGCCCGCCCGGCGCCACGGCAGCTGGGTTTTCGATTTTCCCCTCCCCTGTTACCCTGAAGAGGCGGGAATTTATGCAAATTCTGGGTACGTTACTCTCCAGCATTGCTGCTTGTGGAGATCAGGCAGGGCTATATCTTACAAATGCTAATTAAATCTAACTTAATACTAACTTAAAACTATGACATTAAGCCTCTTTGGGCGATAAGTTTTAATATAATATGACCGGGAGCGGTAGCTCAGTGCATCAACTGATGTCACTGTAGCGCCTCTGACTGGGAGGTCCTAGGTTGTAATCCTGACGGCGGCAGGATTTTCGACACTAGCTTTTGAGCTAGGTCGAATTCAGTCTCTGTCTGGAGGAGAATTCTAGCGGCCGGCTGCTCTGATCGGTAGTTTTCCGTGGTTTCTCCGATCAACACCAAGCGAATGCCGGGGCAGTTCCCTACCAAACGGGCCACGGACCGCTCGCGATCTTTCCTCCCTCTTCCTTGTCCTCTCCTCTCCTCTTACACACGCATTTACACTAGCATGCACTATACTACCGCACATTCTGGGAGACCGGTCGGGAGCTTAGAGCTTGTCCCGCCTGGGGCGGTGCCCCGCTGGTGGGAGAGTCCTGGTTAGGGGGAAACCCCACCAGCCGACGGTAGGTCGGCGCCGGATCTGGCCATCCAGCGGGGGAAGATCACAGCCATCTCTCGAGAACAAATATGCACTACACTTACGGGACTAATGACAAACGCAGTTGACGCGCCCGGAAACACGAAAAAATCAATCAATATACGTTTTGAATTTTGGTGCATAATAAGTTCTTATGATTGTTCTTTTTTCTTTCCTTTTCTTAAAAAATATCATTCGCGCTCTCATTCATGCTTAATCTATATATACAAACACGTTACACTCACTCATTTATACCACTTCTCACTCACTCCATTTCCATTCTCACGGCAGCCCCAGCTCCGCTGCAACATGACAGCGCCCGGCGGGAGGCTGCGCCGCCACCTGCGGTCGCCAGATGGGGCGGCGAGGACCCGCAGGCACGCGACAGGTTATGGGACGGGCACTCTCGCTCTCTGTGGAAGGGAGTGCTGGAAAGGGGAACTCGCTTACAGGGGGGCGACAATTTAAAAAATGTTTCATTTTGAAAAACGTCGTCCCATAAAACTGGGAGTGGTTGCTTAGTGCATCAACTGATGTCACTACAGTGCCTTTAACCGGGAGGTCCTAGGTTCGAGTCCCGACGGCGGCAGGATTTTCGACACTAACTTTTCAGCTAGGTCGAATTCAATTGTCTGGAGGAGAATGCTAACGACTGGCTACTCTGATCGGTAGTTTTCCGTGGTTTCTCCGATCAACACCAGGCGAATGCTGGAGCAGTATCCTAACAAATGTGCCACGGACCGCGCGCGATCTTTCCTTTCTGTTCCTTGTTCTATCCTCACCCCTTACACACTCACTCACACTAATATGCACTACACTACCACTCATACCGAGAGACCGGTCGGGGACTTAGAACTTGTCCTGGCTGGGGCGGTGCCCCGTTGGTGGGAGATACCTGGTTGGGGAAAACCCCGCTAGTCGAAAGGTAGGTTGGCGCCGGATATTGCCATCCAGTGGAGGGAGATCATAGCCACCTCGCGATGAAATAATATGTATTACCCTTACGGGACCAATGACCTCTGAAGTTGACGCTCCTGGAATCACTAACAATCAATCAATCGCCCTGTGCAAAGCGTGCTAAAAATCAATTTTAGCACTAGTGCTAAAAGTCAGTCAATACGAAAATGTTCAGAAAAAACTGTGAATACAACAACAAGAACACTTTCGTCTGACCGTATCAAATTTTATTGACCTTAATGTACCATAGTGATTTGTATGCTTGAATTAAAACGAAATTAATGTTGGTAAGGCTACCTACAAATAGAATGATACATATAGTAAAAGTGTCTTTTTTTTGCTTGAAGGATTCTGCCAGCCGGCCTGTGGACCTCGTGTCGCAACGTTTCTTACGCGTAAAATAAAATGCCACTTTACCACTCATACCACTTACAACTATTCTTCCCACGAGATGCGACATTTTTCCGTACAATTGGCAATATTGCGTCTTCTATGGCATCCGCGACTTGGCGTTGGGGCGCGGAGTGAGCGGTCCCAGGGCAGCACTGCTGCACCGCCGGGCGGTCTCCGTCTGTCACTCGACTGCGCAGCGACGAAAGCAGGAAAACAAAAGCGACGCGCCCGCCGCACGCGACGCCGCGCCTCATTCTCCACCGCACGAGCGCGCGCCGCGTCATTCGAGGACCACAAACGCCACTGGCAGCCAAAGCACCGCCACTGTTCCCCATCGTAGGCGGGAACTACTTCCTTAAAAAGGTCACGTTGCAAGAGCTACAAAAGTAGTCTTAAAAAAAGTTTCTGCTCATTGAATTGCTTGCCATATATTTTAAGAGTATTTTTCAATTGAATATTTTTTCTCAAACATACCGGAATATCAATAATACAAATACTTAACCATATAACCATGGCATTTGATCAAAGCGGTTATATTAAATATTATGTGGGGCAGATACTAATACTAGGATAAGAATATGATTATTCTTCAAGTACAACACACATGAAAACTACTGTCTACTATCGTTCAGCACACTTTCATGATCGAAGTAGTGACGCATCTCATCTTATGAAGAAAACCTTTCCCCAAAATTATCGATATCTCGCCGGATGAGTGATTGCATAACATGTTGTCAGTTTTAACATTTCCGAATTGTCATACTAAGTAAGATCTTCAAGACTTCTCAGAAACAGTTTCAAATACTCCAATTATTGATTTTGAATCATTTCTGATAAACTTATTTCTTTAGCCTTTTGCCCATACGCTATGTAATCTTAGATTTCTGTGATAGATTCTTCTATCTGAAATTATTTGTTTTCCCCAAAGTTATAATACAGTGTCGTATAAAAATATTACATTTTATTGAGCGCATCCCTCGTATGATTTCAGTGTTAATACTTTTTATTCTAAAAACCTATATGGGTAGCACATGGCTAAACAGTACCAATCACGAAATTCTAGTCATTATGTCAACTGGAACGGGCTTCTTAGCATTCAATCGAGCAACTCCAAAAATAAAAATAATCAATATTGAACTTTAATGTAATGCAAATTGTTACAACCGCCACAATGTACACACTATTTTGAAAGTCCAAATGTTGATGTATTTGTATTAACTTAAGTAATCTCAAAAACTTACGAAAACATTTTGAAATAATACGCTTTCAGATACACTATTGAATATTTCGAATTATTTCAACCATTTATTTTCCACATCTTCTAAACTACACTTCTAGTACCAACGACTCCGAAAGAAAAGATTAAATATTGAACTTCAATGCCTATTTCAATAACTATAATGCAGTACCTCTTCAGGAAGATCCTAGGTTCGAGTCCCAACGGTGGCAGCATTTTCGATACTGACTTCATACATAAGTCGAGTTCAGTCGCTGTCTCGAGGAGAATTCTAGCGGGCGGCTGCTCTGATCGGTAGTTTTTCGTGGTTTCTCCGAATCAATACCAAACGAATTCCGGTGCAGTACCCTATCAAACGGGCCACGGACCACGAGCGATCTTTCCTTCCTCTTCCTCTTCCTATCTCTATTGCTTACTTACACACACTCTCACTGACATCCGCTACACTACCACACATTCAAGGAGATCGGTCGGGAGCTTAGAGCTTAGGCAGAGGCTGAGCCCCGCTGGTGGGAGATACCTGGTTGGGGAAAACTCCGCTAGCGATTGGTATGTCGGCGTCGGATCTCACCATCTAGCGAGAGAAGATCACTGCCACCTCGGATGCGAAATACACACACTACACTTACGGGATTAATACACGACTGTTGACGTACCCAGAATCGCTAATCTATCAATCATTTCAACCTTCAACCTTTCGTACTAAAGCCAACATTTACACATTTGGAGATAAGACGTCATATTCGTATTCTGCGACTTCAAGTATTTCCTGAAAAGCCCTTTAAACGTGTACAAATATCACGCTGTCGGACCTAACAAACCATTTCCGGTTTGCCTCTGCCGAGGTCGGCGCGGGGCGAATCGGGGCGCAGCGGCGCGGGGGCGTCAGCTGGGGCGTCGCGACGCTCGGGCGCGCGGAGCGGAGCGGCGCGGCGCGGCGCGACAAAACGCAGCGGTGGCATCCGGGGGCGGCGGTGGACGCGGGGGCGGGGCCCGGTCGCGGTGCGGTGCCGCGTCGCGCGGCGCGGCCACCGTGTCTCCGCCGCCGGGCGGAAACGCAGACGTGTGCCCGCTAGCGCCGCCGCGCGAGACAAATTGGAACGAAGGTGACGACTCGCGCGGAGCAAACGTCCGCCTCCAGAGGTCTTTGGCGCATCGCAGCCCTCGCATTCGCGCTTCGAAGATTGATTGATTTATTTATTTATTCATGTTTCCGGGCGCGTCAACTGCTGTGGTCATTACTCCCGTTAGTGTAGTGCATGTTTTTCTCGGAAGATGGCGGTGATCTTCCCCCGCTGGATGGCGAGATCCGGCGCCGACCTACCGTCGGCTAGTGGGGTTTCCCCCTAACCAGAACTCTCCCACCAGCGGGGCACCGCCCCAGCCGGGACAAGCTCGAAGCTCCCGACCGGTCTCCCGGAATTCCGGAGGTCTTTGGCGTGCCGCAGCCCTCGCATTCGGGCTTCGAAGAACGGGGATGTTAATGGCGGGGAGTTCATGGAGAGAACTGACCCTTAGTTAGGAACCATGTTATTGCTATTGCATGGGTATCCTTTCTTCATTGGTTCGTTCCCAGTGGGCTCACTTGTACATGGCTTGGAAACCGACATGATGTCGATGGTTTTAAAACATGGATATTTGTATAAAAGTATCGCATAATTCAACATCAATTTATTGAAGATGATTTTTTTCAACATCGATGTTTTGTGCTCGATGTTTTTACTCGGCTTGCTCGGTCGTTGATATTTTATTTTTGAATAAAAAAGGATAGTAATAAAAAACTATTTTAATTTCCAAATATCCATTAATTTAACATTCTACAGAAAGTTTTGTTAATTGATGTGATAAAGTTTTGATTTCTTTTGACCACATAAATATCAATTATAAATTAATAAACTCGATCGTCTTGAAATGTAATCGCATCTCTCCTCTGTGTGAACATGTGAACTCCACGTCAGGTAATCACCCTTATGTTACCGAAATCGATTTTAAAAAATTGAGTTTAATGACATTGATGGTTTTCGGTGGATTAATTTGACAATTGATTTTCGAAATTTGATTTGTCGACATTCGTTGTTAATGTTACATGACTAGCATGGCTTCATCATTCCCTTATGAGATATTTTTGCTGATGAAAATACAATGCGCCATAATAAATAATTGAAATTAAAGCGTGCCACGCTATTTGTGCTTCTCTAGAATTTCTTTTCTACATACATAATATTTCACAATATTATTCCACAATAGGAATTACGTACATTTTAAAACTGAGTCTGAAATTTGAGTTACTACACTCACCATGTGATTCGTAAGATCCCAAGACATCTTTACGGAAGCAATCACCGAATATTCACGTTTATGAAGAGGTATGACTCAACAACTACTAAATTGGCGGAGGAATTCCGCTCTGGCGTGAGCATGATGATCATTTGTTTTCCGATACCACTTTAGTCCTATCTTATCCAATCTCCACTAGCCGTACTTAGCCTGTACTTCGTAATATTTGTCATGACGTTTCATTTAAAATAATAGTAATATATTACCGTTTTCCATGGTTATCAATAAATTTCTTATTTTTTTGAATACATACCCCGCTGTTTTTTATTATAAACGAACGAAGCGATTTAAAATTCTTAATGTACAGTGTTTAATTAAAAACACGTTAGAAAATTTTCCGGGCCAGTCGGAAATGAATTTCTTTGTCTTCACGCCACCATTCGCCAACCGTTGTTCCGGTTCTTGCTCTGTTAATGCCCCGCGACAAGGGATTACAATTTGTGTCACAAAGAGATGAGGGCAGCGGTTGTGTGACAGGATGTCATACCTAAACAGGGTCATCAGCGGTTGTCACCATGACTGCATATGTCGCGTATGTCGATCAGGAAATGTTCACCATATCCGACCCCAAATCCCCAATTCCCCTACACACACAGTCACATGCACACACACACACACACACACACACACAAACATACAAACACTCCGTCACCCATGTTCTCTCTCTCATTCCCTCTCCATCCACATGACTAAAAATGAATTCGCGACGCTAGTACGCCAACAGTGTACACAGAAAAAAAGAATATATTTATGATCCTATACAATGAAGATTCGTGGTAAATGTTAGATGATATGATAAATATAACAAATATTGAAGAAAATGTAAGATTGAGTAGAAATTAAAGAAAGTCCATCAAAACTCTACCCAAGGGTTTGGCCGAAAAATCCCATATGAAATTACTTTTTATCTCATTTCCCTGACACGAAGATAAATTATCTACCGTTTACAACAAAATTACACAATAATAAGAAACAAATTACCAAAATAAAAAATACAATCGTTATTTGGAATAAAGAATTTTTGGACAGTTCCATTTCCAGAGATCTCTGTAGTTGAATCTGCATTTCGCCCAAAGAATTGCTCCTGAGGCGCACCTAAGCAGGCCGTTTCCGACTCCCTGCTCCCGGGGGCAATTTGCTCGCGACCTCCTTATCCGCGGCCTCTCACTCGCCGGGTGGCACAGAGGTCGCCCGGGAATCGAAATCGGACTTCCCGAATGCGATCTCGTTACGGGCGGAGGGGTCGCGGGTTCGATTTACGCTCGGTTTACGCGGCGGCTCGCTAATTCCCGCGCGGGAGCGGCCGTGATTGGTGGGCGGCGGGCGAGCAGGTGCGCAGGGGTGGCGCGGGCGTAATGGCAGGCGGGCGGGGAGAAGTGGGCCGGGTGGGCGTGGCTTTGTGGGGAAGAGCGGGGCGAGCGGGTGGGTTAGATAGGCCCGATGGGGGGCGGAGCGGACCTGGGCGGACCGGGGAGGAACATGGCGGGTCGGGGCGGGTCGGAACGGAGTGGGGCGGGGCAGGGCGGGGCGGGGCGGGGCAGGGCGGGGCGGGGCGGGGCGGGGCAGGGCGGGGCGGGACGGGGCAGGGCGGGGCGGGGCAGATCGGGGTGGAGCGGATCGGGGCGGATCGGAGCGAGGCGGGGCGGGGAGGGGGGGGCGGGGCGGGGCGGGGCGGAGCGAGGCGGGGCGGGGGGCGGGGAAGATCGGGTCAGAGAGGAACGGAGCGGGGGGAGTTAAGCGGTTGGGGAGAGCAGGCCTGGCGGGGCGGTCGCAGCGGGGCGGGGCGGACCGAACGGGTTGTCGGGGCAAGTATGGGAGATACGGGCGGGAGGTTTGGGGAGCAGGTGTGTAGGGGAGGCAAAGGCGTAATGGCGGGTGGGCGCCTAATCGCCTCGAGCAGGTGCGCGGCGCAAACCGCGCAGTGGACGCAATTAGCAGTCGAAGCGGGCTAACGCGTGCTCTGAGAGCTGCAGACAGCCTCGCGGACGGACATCCGGGCACGTAGAGGAGTCAGACATGGGCCGTTAGACGGTCACCCACGGACATTACGAGGGGCTCTTTAACAGGTCGTCAGCCAGACAGAGGCAGACGTGGCTGTAACGGAGAAGAGTCGATCACGTGCTGCAGACGTAACAAGACGAGGGGATGGGATGAATAGTGAGCAGCACTGCTAATCGTGATACCTCTCAGTGCAGGAGACCGCAGAGGTAATTTTCTTAGTTTGGTACAAAGTTGAAAAGTAAAATTATAATGTAGAAAGAAATATGAGTTACTGAACTATAATTTTAATAAAAATTCTCATACAATACGCGCTTTTAATATATATATATACAAAGTACAAAGCGTATGCCGGTTATCCAGCTTGGAAAGATATCTACATCCGATTGGGTAGACCTTCGTACTTTAGTAGAGGGGATCACAAGCACAAAATTCAGTTTAGGCCACAGAGAACAGATGTTGGAAAATTTTCATTTACAAATAGAACAATAACGGACTGGAATAAGTTACCTGCGACAGCCTTGGAACCCTTTCCTCTAGGTGTTCAAAGATTTAAAAATAAATTAACTAATGGTATTTGTAATTTTTTTTTTTAGTTTAGTAAGTTGGATTATTATATCAGTTATTATTTGATTATTATTGATATTTTATTGCTATTATTATTGTGTTAATTACTATTAAATGCGTTCCGGTTCTAAATATATAATTATATTCGAAGTAGTATTGTATTGAAGTGTGGTGAAGTGTTGTGCAGTGTAGTGCATTATAGAAGTAGAAAGAGAAGTGAATTTCAAATGTTGTGAAGTGAAGTGAAGTGAAGTGAAGTGAAGTGAAGTGAAGTGTAATTAAAAATTCGTGTAATCTTGTATTTAATAGTTTCAAATAACTGTGCAGGTCAACCAAAAAATGTAGTTAAGGCTATTATTGTTAGCATATTATTATTATTATTATTATTATTATTATTATTATTATTATTATTGTTATTATTGTTGTTATTATTATTATCATTATTATGTCTTTAAATAATTTGAAGTTACGTTGTTAAATAATTTAAAGTTAATATTAGTAATGTGTAAATTGTAGAGTTCTGCCACCAGGTTGTGTATACCTACCTGCAGAAAAATAAATATCTATCTATCTATCTATCTATATATATATATATGCGGAAAAAATGCAGAAAAAATATAGTAGTTCAGAAGTTTGCATTTTACGCGAGAAATTTGAATTGCTCCTTGGCTCATCTATCCCTTGACGATAGTTTGAAAACACTATCTCATAAAAAGTTTGGTTCATTCTTATGGCAGCAATTCCAACATGACATTTTAAGTATTGGAAAATACTCAAAAGTAATATAAAATGAAAGACGAAGAAAATGAGGAGAGATGTGTATGTAATGACAGAACAAGGAAGTGAAGGAAGAAGAATTAGCAAGAAGAAAAGTAACAAGAGGGGAAAGGAGGGGGATAAGCGAGGGGGATTTCCTGAACGTTCCCACCTATTCTCCCTAAGTGCCACTGCGTATCAAGGATCTGCGTGCCTGATGATGCATCGCAGATATGGAGTTGCGGTCTCATAGCGGTCTCTCATGTGCTCACTCGACATCCCCGTGGCTACTGTCACAACATACGACCATGCAAATGCGTGTAACGTAGGATCGTGATGGATGAGGGATCTAATGATGGTAGATCTCGCTCTAACTGAGGATTCTGATCCACGAAGGCGCTTGCGCGAACCATACGTTCCCATTAGAAGGAAGCCAACATAAAAGCCTGTTGGGTTAGATACTGAGAATCCGTTAAAAGTAACGTATGTTCTACATCTTCCAGGAACTTAGAATTGATAAAAAGGTTAAAACGTATAATCGACATTACATTTCATCGTTTTATTGATGGCAGGGTTGGCCAGTATTTAAATACTTGTATTTGAAATACGTATTTTAAATACATTTTGTGTTTGAAAAACGTGTTTTTGAGATTTTGGGACATGTATTTTAGATATGTATTTAAATACATAAAGTAGGCATGTTTAAAAAAGAAACACATAAAATACTTTAAATACAGATAAAGTTCCTTTTTTTATTCTGCTAGTGAATGGACCTCAGTAAAAGAAGAAGAATTTAGCTTCCTTCAAATGTTGAATTTGAATTATATTCCTTTTTACATGATATGTCTAGATCATTAAAAAATCTGGACAACTGTCCTTCAATTAAAAAAGCGTTTATTTGGTATAACACTAGTTTATGTTTATCCACACCATTTCAATAACTGTTTTCCTTTACGGGTTTTATTCTTTCTCCAACTTGAGGTTTCTTTTCTGATAATTTGTTTGGAAAATTAGTCGTCTTAGAAAAGAATTCCGTTTATTTGAATTAGATATATATTTATTATTCTTTTATATTTGAAAGTGTTTTATATGTATATTACAGTTAGTTTTTCAGAAATTTGACTGTCATTTAGTAATTTATTGTAATTGACAATTACAATATATT
Organism: Teleogryllus occipitalis; assembly: GCA_011170035.1. NCBI lineage: Eukaryota > Metazoa > Arthropoda > Insecta > Orthoptera > Gryllidae > Teleogryllus > Teleogryllus occipitalis. Next base: position 120,624 of record BLKR01015035.1, read on the forward strand.
GTTGCAACAAAATAGTTATAATATAAAATTATTGTATTTACTGTATTTTGAGTTTTTGAAGTATTTTGAATACGTATATAATTAGCGAAGCAAAACCTAATGTATTTTGAGTATGTATTTAAATACCTATTTGGAAAGTATTTCGGCGAAGTGTTACATTACTAAATTTAAAGTATTTTTGCCCAACCTTGATTGATGGACATTGACAATTTTTAATCCTATTATTTTTATATCAATATCAATTGCATGCTTTGTTTATAGAAGTAACCGCGTCACCATGGACTTGTAATTTTTCATCTATGTTACAACTGGAGATTCCATAGCATAGACATTTGTTCTGTCTTCTTCCATGGAATCGTCATGAAATGTTATTTATTTTCTTTATACATTGTGATACTGATTTTCTGTTTGTTTGTGATACAAATTGCGCAGACAACGTATATTCATATTATTTCACAAAAACAAATAAACAAATTCATTTTGTAATTATTTCATATCATTACATTGGGATTTCACCCTGGGTCTATAAGATATTAAAACAATGCTGACTCTTGCAATGTTGACTGTGTCTGTGAAAAATGTTCGTGCTCATTTTGCAATTAAATAACTTGTGCTACGAGATTGTCCAAGTAAAGTGCATTATCAAAACAGAGTAATTAAGAGTGTTTAATTTTGTTACATTTTCACCTTAAAATAATACAGCCTTAACCAAGTTTTCAATAAATACAACAAACATTTTGCGAGCTATTACCCTGCTGACAGGTTTAATGAGTGTAAATGTGTGTCACCCAGAAGATAAAGAATAGACGAAATCATTGACTAAAATAAGGATATTCAAAAGATTTTTCTTGTTTTCTTTTAAGAATTATATTGATTTATAATTTAATTTCTACCACTTCTTTAGATTGCATATTGGCCTCATAAAATGATCGCAACAGCAGGTATCAATGGTTTTAAGTGTTTAAAATGCAACATTTATCAACATGTGGACAAAAATGAATATCATGAAAAGAGGAAGAAGTCGAATTATCTGAACCAGAACGCAGAAAAATTGTCTCGTAACTTTGATAAAATGATAAAATGGTCGTACAATGTCTGATCATCCAAAACGAATGAATTTCGATAACAGAAGAGTTCGGTAGGTAAAAAGAAAAGAAGTTCAAAATTTGTGAGGGTTAACTTTTCACAACACGAGTCCTATCATGGACTGGACAGTCCACTGAATAACAACAAGGCAAAGCGAAATACAAATCAGGAACACAAACGAGCAAAAAAAGGAAAAGCGGACACATAAAAAGCGAAACGCGGCGCGCCGACTAAAAAAGAAGAGCGCGGGGTGCAGGGATGGAGTAAGGGGAAGGGGAGGGGGAGGGAGGGCCGAGCGGAGGCAGCGCGCATTTAGAGGCGCCCCCTGGGGCTCAGCCGCGCAAATTCGCCCCTAAAGCCGCGCAGGTCACGTCCTCGCGCCGGGCGAGCGCGCCATTCGTCAAGTTTACACTCGGCCGCCGCCCACCGCCACCGGCCCAGCGTCCGCGCCCCGCCCCGCCCCGCACCGCCACGCCCCGCCCCGCCCCGCCACGCCCCGCCACGCCCCGCCACGCCCCGCCACGCCCCGCCACGCCCCGCCACGCCCCGCCACCCGCCCGCCCGCCCCCCGCCGCCCGCCCCCGCCACGCCCCGCCACGCCCGCCACGCCCCGCCACGCCCCGCCACGCCCCGCACGCCCGCCACGCCCCGCCACGCCCCGCCACGCCCCGCCCCGCCCCGCCGCCCCGCCCCGCCCCGCCCCGCCACGCCCCGCCGCCCCGCCACGCCCCGCCACGCCCCGCCACGCCCCGCGCCCGCCACGCCCGCCACGCCCCGCCACGCCCGCCACGCCCCGCCACGCCCCGCCACGCCCCGCCACGCCCCGCCACGCCCCGCCACGCCCCGCCACGCCCCGCCACGCCCGCCACGCCCCGCCACGCCCGCCACGCCCCGCCGCCCGCCACGCCCCGCCACGCCCCGCCACGCCCCGCCGCCCCGCCACGCCCGCCACGCCCGCCACGCCCGCCACGCCCCGCCACGCCCCGCCACGCCCCGCCACGCCCCGCCGCCCCGCCACGCCCCGCCGCCCCGCCACGCCCCCTGCCACGCCCGCCACGCCCGCCACGCCCCGCCACGCCCCGCCACGCCCCGCCACGCCCCGCCACGCCCCGCCACGCCACGCATCTCTCCTCCCTGCCCCGCCCCACCCCCCTTCGCACCGCACCGCACCGCACCGCCCCCACGGCTCCGAGCGGATCTTCCCTCTTGACGCGGAGATGGGACGGCCTGCAGTCAAACCTAGCTAATACGCATGATACTTTTTTATGTTTTATTTGTAGTTGTAGAGTATTTGCAGTTATTTTATCGATTAGACAACATTCACAACTTCAACATCGAATGTTACAATATATACATAACGCATTTACAAATCCAATTTGACAGAAATACTGTTACACGTGACAATACAGATAATACGAAAACAATATTAAAGTGATGAACATCTCTAAAGTTCTAAAATTCGAAATCAGCTTACAATGGGGGAATCTCAGCTTGGTGAAAATTTTGACCGGCATGCCCGAGGTTCGCGCTGGCAGTTCCTGAGCGCCTTGCAGGCAGCAGCTGCATTCTGAGCGGCAGAACGTGCCCTTACGCGAAGGAGACCTAAGAGGAGAAAAACAGGATTGGAAGACTAAGTCACGCCATAATGTTTTTCATTGAAGTCGCGTCAACAACAGAGATTATTAGTGGATCCATTCATTACATTATTACTACATTAGTTATTGAAACTTTACATCAATCATGATTTTTATTCCAGGGATATCCAGGGGGAGATCTAGGAGGAGAAATATGGGATTGGAAGACGTAAGGCACGCCATACATTTTTCATTGAAGTCGCATCAACAACAGAGATTATTAGTGGCTCCGTTAATTACATTATTACTGCATTAGTTATTGAAACTTTACATCAATCATGAGTTTTTATTTAGGGATACAACGCATTTTCATTTTTATACACATTAAAGTAGCTGTCAGGAGATAAAATAGTATTTAGGAATATTCTTACAAAGATATATTACGGATATTATGAATTCTAGTATATGCGTAGATACGAGAAAAAATACATATCAAATAAGGAGTATACGAAGGTTAAATTAAATCTAAAATGTTTATGTTTTACGTAAGTTTATTACCTTGAAATCATATTTGAACATTCCATGAGGTTGTGGTCAATTTTCAGTATTTTTGCAATAAACACACAAAGGTTTAGATTTTTTATTTAGCATATAACTGTGGGATAATTTATTTACTTAAATCTCATTTCTTTTAAATAATAGATAAACATAACTTCTAACTAAGGACACAAGACTTACATTATCAAAAGTAATTTTAATTAATAATTAAAGTGTAAGGAATGTAGAAATATTTTTTCTAGATAGAGGATTTACGTTGTCGCTGAATATATTTTTCTAATACCAACTTCTAGAATTTTATATGTATATATCACTTTTCCGTTCTTCAATTTCCTTTTTAAATCTTTAATTACCATGCGACATGAATATGCAAATGTGAAATTCTAATTTAAATATCCCGTATGGTAATCCACTTATTTTTTGTGTCACATACTCTGATACATTTTTATGTGACCTTTTACTTAAACCAGTGCCCATTTTAGTTTCAGTATTCAGGTCGAGTGCTGATTTTGCCTCCCCTTACTTAGTAACAAGAGAAATTGTAATTGTACCTAGAAAATCTGCAATTTTCCGACAGAAACCCTCTTATTGCCGTGCCCGGATAACAAAAACGTGGATAAATCTTGCTCTTTAGTGAAACAATGAGATACTAAGCAATACGAAACTTGATATGGCTGTACTTGTCATTAAAACTTGAAACTCTTCTCTACTCTACGCATCTCTAATATTTGAAGTCAAGAAGTTAAAAATTGCTACCCTTTCTCTCGGTAACAAGAAATTCAGTAAGTTGGTTAAACTTTGGGAAGAAGCTCGCTGTAGAACGTTCTTTCTTCCTTGCTCCTTGCAGTTGGAGCAGTCTTTCCATAGTCCTAGTGAATATCATTTGTGAATGCGGGGACCCATTTACAAATTTGTCGCCCTTGTACACTCGTTTCTGGCCCTATTCTGAGAGTTAACTACTCTTAAGCGTTGTGGTAACATCCTTTGGGAGATTGTGACTACTTCAACAGTGCCTAGCGTACATGTGGAAAGTATACCGAAAACTCATTCATGAAGAATGCAACAACTCTGCAACTTCCTGGGGAGCGCACTTCCGCCAACACATGCATATTTTTAAATTATTTCCCTACACATTCTTACTAGCGAATATGCGGAGATTACATTTTAAAACTTTTCAATATTGCGAATGCAAAATAGATGCTTAGGCTTAGAGACGGATTTGATTTCCATGAAGAACACTAAATCATAAGAAGATCGTCCTTGACCGGCGTCCTGAAGAATTTTACATTGCGCAGAATTTAAAAACAGCATAACCAGAAACATTTTAACCATAATATTTTCCATTGAAAAAATATTATTATAAATATATTACT
>BLKR01015036.1:0-124572 GCA_011170035.1 Teleogryllus occipitalis
CACGAGGCACAACGCGCGTCGGGTATTATACTTCGCTCAGGCGCAGCAATGCGATGGGAACTGCGGGAACTACGCTGGTCACCGGAAGGCATGATAATCATGTCAGACGTAGGCTGTTCAACTGCGAGGCGACAGCACAGCAGTGTTGGATATTGTTTTTGCTTCGCGCCATAAGAGAAACGTCTATAAATAATAAAAGCTAAAGAAAAATACCATAAAATGCAATTGTTATCGTAAAATTGGAAAGTAAACACTGGATAAACTACAGAGCTCCCATTACGCCCAATTGGGTTCTTGAAGAACCCATCGAAGTATATCTGCAAGTGAAAAAATAATTACAATTAATTCAATTGAAGATTATGAGTGCGAAATATTGGAAAGTACGATACATGCAATGTATCAGTTGAGCATACAATAATGATTCGTATTTAAAAATAGATCGATTGTACTTCATGCAGTTACTTTTTGTGTAATACATACAACAGAGATATTTTGGTATTACATTTTTTGTGATTTGTGTATATACAAATATCCTTTATAGTTGCGATTTCTTGAGAAAAGTGATTAAATTCTTTCAAATGAATATCGTTAAGAGAACAATTGGGACGCGTCCAGCGCACAGAGAAAACTCTCGGATACTCCTACCCGATACTCCTACCCTTGACGTGCCCAGAACGCTGATTGTTCAGCTCTGATACGAAGGCTTATGGGCTACCTGGGTTCAGAACGGTGCAGTGCAGCTCTCGCGGAGCTTTATTGGTGCATTATATGTCCATCATTTGGCGATATCATACTATCTTTCATGCACACAATGTCCAAGCTGTATAATTTGCTCATAAAACATAATGACTATAATGTTTCTTTCCCATTTGCTCTGTTCGTTATCAGTCTTGTACTCTGGGTGCTTTCGTTTAAGCTAAAACAGAGTAACCTCGTGAAAACTCTCGCATATAGAAATCCGTTTTAAGGGAAAAAAATTGTTATAGAGATATTAGTCTAAGAAGGGACCGCTTTGAAAGCTAACCAAATAACTGCAGGCGGTGTCCATATGCTCAGCTCATGCATTCGTTCGTTTGCAGATGGCTCACTTGCAAATGTCTTTGTCACTACCATCGTCCGACACCATATTCATTGGTATCCCAATCTAATATAGATAATTTAAATAATGCAAGGCGTTGTCATTGCCAACAATATTGTTTACTTCAATATGAGCAGCTTTCGGTGGCTTAGCCATCATCAGTTTTCTGCTCTCTGGAAGCCACAAAAACGACTACCTAGCTGCTCTTATTGAAGTAAACAATATTGTTGGCAGTGACGACGCTTTGCATTATTTCAATTGTGTCAACGCCAACGACAATTCACCAGTGCTAATATGGATCCTTTATCTCCGTAAGTGAATTGTTTTGTCCAATGATACAAATATACTTTTTGAAAGAACTGCTACTTAGAATGCCAGCCCCATGAAGAATATTTTCCTTTTGTCCTATTCTCCTTTCTGTTAAAATACTATCTTAATAATAACATAATCTTGACTAGAACTAAAATGCATCTCAAATGCACCAACGCAATCTCTCATACTGCACGAAGTACCCCCTCTCCATGTCCACCTCTCACCCAACAGCATTCAGAACTGAACTCGGATCTCGCACATTTGAAACGAGAGTTTACGCCTCACTCGCCGGGCCGTTGGTTTATTGGCCCGAAAACGATCGAAAATTGGACAATAGCGAATCCTGCGCCTACGTTTTCGCCGGTTCCAATCCATTGAACGGATTAGCGCTCCTTTTATCGAGCGAAAGTGACTTCCGGCGCGCGGGCGAGAAGGGGAGGAGGGGAGCGCAGCGGCGGGGAGGGGAGGGGAGGGGGTGGCACGCGCCGGGGGCGTGCTGTGTCGTGAGCGATGCGCTCCAATAAGTATTCGACGCGTTCGGGAAACACCATCTCCACGGCCGGCCGGCCGCCGGCCGCCCTTTGTGTGCGACACAAAGTTCTCGTTTCCGGTCGAGTGCCGGCGACACAATGGGGCGCCCTTCCCTCGCCGGAACACTCGCGCGACGCGCACAGGAGGCTTATGTCGGCGGGGGCGGGGGCGACGACGGTAGCGGCAGCGCTGCCGACGACTGTCGCGGGGACAGGGGCGGGTACGTGGCTGGGACGATAGTGGCGGTGCCGGGGTTGGGGACGATGATGGCCAGGACGGTGGCGGTGGCGGGGAAGGTGGAGGGCACAGAGGCGGTGGTGGTGGATGAGTGCGGGGATGGGGGCGTACTGTGACGGAGACTCGGCGGAGATGGCAGTAAAAGTTGTGGGGGGAATGTGGTAGGAATCATCGGGTGACTTTGGAGGGAATTGTCTGGGAAGAAGAGACGGTGACACGTTCGAGGACGGCGGGGACAGGGCGGGGAGGGGTGGTGCGGGGTGGGGTGTCGCGAGGCGGGATGGTCGGGTGGGGAGGGGTAAGGCGGGATGGGGAGAGGGGCGGGGTGAGGGGGCGGGTGGCGACGGGGGAGCGGGGGGGCGACGGGGGAGCGGGCGGGGCCTGGTGGGGTCTGGTTTGGGGCCGGTGTGTGGCGGGGTCGCGGCGGGGCGAGGGAGGGGCGGAGGGAAAGTGGTGACGCACGGGGGTGGAAGTAATAGAGAGGGGGAAGTTATGGTGGTAGGAGATGTGGCGATAAGAGTATGGCAGGGATGACAGCTTGTTTGATTTAAAGATGGTGGCATTGAGAATTGGCGATTGTCATGGCACGATGGCGGTTGCCGTGGTCGACGCGATAATGGCGAAGTTGCCTGGGTAGGAAGCCGTGCCTGAGACAATTGGAAATGAAACCAGCGTGGAATTTCAGCCACAGATGGCGACGGTGTAGCCGAATGATGGAGTGACATGAGGAGACGAAGAGTGCTACAGCAGTGAAGCAACAGAGAAATGGATGTCGGATGTAGCAGCGACGAACATGCGACCGCGAGATGTGCGAGTAACGGTGACTTCACAGCACCAACTGCAGAGGGGCAGTGAGACTGAACAGGTAAGAGTGAACAGTGAGGCTTGACAGGTAAGAGGCGGTGGAGACGAGGAGAGTGTTAACGAAAACTGAGTGGACTATTGTATGACGGGGTCGAGGAGTCGGCGCTGGAGCGGAATTCTAGAGATACCGGTAGCGAGCGTAGATGCTGTGAGCGTTAGACTTTTGAGCACTGGGGTTCAAATCTCGATCGATCCTTGTGGAATTATGGTGGATAATGTGGGTTGGAGACAAGTTTTCTCTGTTTTATCTCGTTCACCCTTCCCTCACTCCAACATTGCTCTATTATCATCCATATTACAATTATCTTTCCGGTAACATCCATCGTTCTCGAACGTAAATGGAACACCGACGGTCGCATTATATCTCTCAGAGGAATGATATGTCGAAATAAATCATTTGTTTCTATACATCGCAATTTAGTCATCTCATTTATTCACTAACCCTTGAGAAATACTTGTGATTAATGTTTATAGATAAGTTAAAATCTGTCTTATATTAACAGTCCTTGTATATGGAGCGCAAATCACACTGACAAGATTTAAACATAAATATTTATCATATTTTATGCACGAATATCTGATCAGTCTAGTTAGTTAAAACTATCGCGGTTTAACAGTATGGAACGGATCAGTTCAGCAAGTTTCTCATTTTCTAGCTCTAAATTCGATTTTGACTGAAGGTAATTTTCTGTGACAGGGATTCGCACTGAATATCTCAGATACAAAATTCGTACCGACACTAAACAAGACCGTTAAATAAGCTGATATTACCTTTACAGATTTTACGTTTCTCGTAATAAGTTAGGGATGAAGCTACTGCGAAACTTGAATTCAAAAGAAAGAAATAATTACTCCAGTTCCGTAATTGTTTATTTCGGCACAGATTAATCAAGACGTAATTTTTTGAATTTACAACATATTTGAAGTAAAAGCCAAAATTATTGCATTTTCTGTACTTTTATTCAGAAATCTTGTAGTATGAAACCTGCTGTATTCATTTTAGTCACATACATTCATTATTATTTTATTGACCTCCTACAAAAATAGTAAATTATCACTTGATTAGTTTCAGAGATAATTAGATAAATGTGTTGAAAAACGTCATTCTGAGAAATTAGTGTGAAGTTAAACTTTCTAGGAAACCAGTGACCTCTTCATGGTATCAAGTAAACAAAATACATTTGCCTCGTAAATTGTCATAGAAAATAAAGTTTTGCAATGCAAGCATCATTACAGTATTCACTTTCCTCTATCCTTTAGTGAAAAGCAGAACCTTCCAGATGAATTCGATGCAGATATAGCGTATATGAGACTTGTAATCAATGTGATTGCCATTTTGTCACATGTAGATGAAGGACGAAAATAACAACAAACATGTTAAAGGAGAGGATTTCGCAGTGACGTATAAAACAATTAATTCAGAAAACTTAAAATTCCAAAAATACAAAAAATTCAGACTTTTGTTTATTGTCTCCCCTTAAAGAAGCCGTAGCCACGCATGGGAGTGCCGTTGCAACAAAAATAATCAAGGAGGAACAAGCGAGAAAAACAAAAACGGTAGGCTAATAGCAGTGGTGGACGACCTAGCAATGAATGCAGACGAGAAAGAGACTGCGCGAAGCAGAAAGGGTCGGAATCCGTCGGGGGAGGGGGGGCGAGGGGGACTCAGGTGGCTGCGGTGGGCGACACGCTGATGAAGGCTGAGGTGTGCCGGCGGAGCGGAGCAATGACCTGGCGCGTGAGGTCGGCCGCTGGGGCAGGGCTCTTCCGAGCAAACATAGCGCGCTCGTTGCAACGCCTGCGGTTCCCCGTTCCCTTCACCTGCGAGAAAATGATTTGCCTCTGGAGCGTTCATAGACGGGTACAATATAACGAGGACTGCTAGTCAGTGGGCATCTGGTAAATGAAGATCAATTTTAATTCTTTTGTTTATTAGGGACAATCAAAGTGAACTGGTTTCTTGTATTAAACTTTTTACATCTTCATTGTTTATTTATTTATTTAGTCAAAAACTGTATGTGACGTATGGGGGAGAAAATCATCTGCGCACGCTTTCTTGAGTTTCAGAATCCCTTTCCAACAATTTAACTATTAATAGTTGAAAGAGGAATAATAATAATAATAATAATAATAATAATAATAATAATAATAATAATAATAATAATAATAATAATAATCACAACAACAAATTTAAAAAAGCGTGAGATTAACATTTCAAAAACTAGATATTTTCGTTGCCAAATTATAGAAAACTTATTTTTAATGGTAAAGGAACGAACAGATTTGATTTTTCTGTATTGTTAACAAAATAGAAACTCACCCTAAGCTCTACTATCACTACAAGCAAAAGGAAAGTTCAACAAAACGTGCGCATAGTGAAGCTACATTTATCTTCATACGATATTCAAACTACATTATATCTTCATACAATATTTAACATATTTACACTCACACTATACATATATATTTTAAGATATATAATAAATATGTAAAGCTTTTTCATATAAGCTTTTTCATATTTCTCTTTGATTGTTCCTGATAAGAAAAACATGATTAACATAAATTGATACCGACAATCATACTACATACATGAAAACTTGTCATGTGGATATTTAGCTTTATTTAAATCTAACTAAATTACCAATGTATAAAATATACCACGAAAATAAAATTCAATATTTCATAGTAATTACTTAATCGAAAGATGGTGAACGTAGAATATTCTATTATATTTGTATTATTGCATATAATTCTGAAATAATTACCTAGTAGAGCCAGACTCCACAGTTCTCCGATTTGTGGGCATCGTCATAGAAGACATATCGCCCCAACAAGAAATTGCAATTACAAAACAGACTCAACACTTTTATGTGTAGGAAACATATAGTGTTTCAAACACCGTGCAGTATACATTGGAGTAAATAGCAGTTACCAGTTCGCGTTTTCCATATGCGACAGACGACGCAAAATGTAAGGATCGAATTTCAACGTCGAAGGTGGAATTCCAACCCGAGGGCGGATCGACAAAGGCCAGTAGTCGATACACACCGCCTCCCACTTTCATTAGCACAGTGTGGAAATTAATATGCATTTCCCTCCGAGTTCCGGACGAGCGCGGGCGGGTGGGCGGGCGGGCGGCCGTTCGCATATTGCGGGTGGGAGGCGCGTCCAGAGAGGACTTTACCGGGCCTGCAAAGCCGACCGTGCGTGCGCCGCAGGAGTGGGTGGGGGAGACTGAAGGGATGGGGGATGTCTGGGGAGGGGGGAGAGGGTGGCAGGCGGCAGGCCGATAACCCGGCGCGCGCGGGTCGCCGCCGCCGCCTCCGCCGTCGCCGCCGCCGCCGCCGTCGCCGCCACCTCCGCCGCCGGCGGGTCCAAGAGCAGGGGTCGCTGGCCACGCCTGTCCCTGCGAGCCCCGGCAACAGGCCCCGCCTGCCCTGCAGCCTCCCTCCCATACTTGTCCTCCTCCTCCCGATCCACCCCAACTCCCTTGGGATGTTCCCCGGCCTGCGAGTCGTTCCGCTGATTCCCCCTCTTCGCTGTAGACCTGCTTTCTCTCGGCAGCCTCGTCGATTTCACTTTCTGATTCAGCAGACTCGTTCTTCCCGACGAACGATACATTACATTCCTCAAGGACCACCTGCGCGATATTCAACAGATACTCGACTCTTTAACTCCAATTCGCACACGGCTTTCTATTTACAACATCGATTTTTTTCGACAAAGAGAAATCGATAGAGATGTCGTGTATTTATGTAGCCCGCAATGACGTCAAAAAATCTTTACGTTGTAATGAACATTCTATAAGGAAGATCAACATCTACGAATCTTTAAAAGAGTCAATAGGCGAACGATGAACTAGAATATTAAGGAAAGGAGTATTTTCAATCCTTTTTCAATGTGTGTTTAATTGATTCCAAAAATATACTGATTCTTCTAATTCATTACTGATTTAAACCTATAAAATATCAAAAAGTTAACAAGAACAAAAAACACATTCCGCATACTGTTGAATGGGTCCTGGTTATTTTCATTCTTAAAAGATGTATTGTATACATGAGACATTAATATTAAATAAGGTCTGTAGGTTAATTCTTAAAAGCACCTTGAACCCTAGTAAACGATCACACATTTTGTCGTGTTACTTTCGAGACAAATTTTACTTGAGTGTACAACGTCCCTAACACGTATTTGTTCGCTTCTGTACGCCGTGCTAATCCAGATCCCACTGGTAACCAAAACTGCGATAGGAAAATTATTCATGAGTGAAATGGAAATCGTTATATTTCTGGCGGTAAACGGCTTCGATTACATTAAGCAGGCATCATTGGACATGGGCAAATATAGACTATATTTTTGACACGCTTTAGTAGTCAACAGGTATAATACATTTTTTATTCTCCTTTTCTGAATCGTAAAATTTAGTCCATTTTTGTAACATATTTATTTAAAATGATTGAGAAAGACTGAAGATATTTTCAAGGCAGTGACAATTTACTGTTGAGTGGCAACTTTGAACTGAAATCATTTTCTCTCTAGCAAATAGGAGAAATCTGTTTTTGACAAAATAGCTCATATTATTTGCATTAATAATCCACAGGTTCGAAATAGATGAATGAAACTTTATGAAACATAATGCTGTAAGAAACCGCGTTATAAAATGTTGCACTTTGTAAAATCTGTAAAAATCAATGTTTAACTTTTTGAATCCTTCGAGTCAAAAGTTCAACATTTTGTAGCTTAAACAACGTCGCAATATACTGCTCACAAGATGTATTCATTTTTCTTTCAGTCTAATATTCATTGTTTGGATCATTTCTGATTTTCCCTTCTCTATCTCATGTAGTTGTGACATACATATAAAATGAACTTCAGAACCAGTAGGTACAGCGGCTTTGTGGTAATCGTGCAAGATGTGTCAGCTAATTAGTAATGCGAATTAGTTTCTGCGATTTTGGCAATCCGAAGTTCACTTCACCAAGACTCCGACTTATTAATTTCACGAGCTAATTTTTTAAATTTATATTTCAATGAAATATTTCGAATACGTTACTAGTACACGAGTCACAAAGGGAAATATATATTTCGTATTCATGTTTAAATTAACATTTACACAACAGCCACCAGGTGCCACAAGCGTTCCCATATCAAATTAAAATTTCATTGATTTCTTTGTTTTCTTTTTCTCACAATTGAATTCTAAAACCTTTCTTACTCTCTTTCCTTTGTTTGAGCAATATTACATTCGCTTTTGCAATATTAGCTTTAGTGAATTGCTGTTCATTTGTGATTTTTAAAGTGTTTATTGTTGAAGGTAACGAACTGTACCACAACTTTACCAAACAACAGTAGTTTGCAATATATTGCAGTAAACGCAATCACATTTTTACAAAAAGCGATTGGAACCTTTATTATTAAGAGATGTTCCGTTCGATGTTACAATATATTTGTTTCTCAAAGGGATCTTGAAATCTGCAAATTATTTTTGAACACTCAATACTAAAATTCACAAATCTCAAAGGAAAACAATCTGCTATATTACCCATGGCTATCCTTATATCCTTTCCACTATTTTACTTTCTTTTAATATTAGCATATACAAAAGTACATGCTGAAAAACAATCGGAGGGTAAGACTTTGATGAAATTCACGGATTTGATGAACCGGGCACCAAAAATGTTTTTAAACGTATCCGAAATGGATATTTACTTCAAAGCCAAAGAGATACTGCAAAGAAAACAAAATCTCTTGGGCGACATGTTTAAACAAAGCTACTGCCTACCATACTGAGAATGATATCAAGATACTTAAACACTTACACGTTTTCATGAATTCATACAAAAAAATTAGTGGTGCTAAAACAGCACACACATTCTCGCCCGTATTATCACGCAAAATTACGCGAAAGAACTCAAATTTTCAAAAAATTGCACATGAAATTATTTAAAAATCTATCTTTAAGGAACAGATTTCATTAAAAAAAGCTCTATAATATTTTAGTTCTAGGAAGACCCGACAAAATTTTGAACTTTTGCAATTTTTGAAAAATTAGGGTTTTCAACGAACATGGTACCTGCACCATTCTCTTAAAAGTTCTTCACACTATTCACCAACACAATGTAATCAGAAACGATGCAGACATTTTTTTTAAATTTTGAAAATGCCCCAGGAGCTTTAGGTAAAGTACCCCCAGAATTAAAATGTTTCAAATTCAAGAGGTCGTGACACCAGTCAGATTGATTGGGGAATATCCATTATGGAGAAAACCTGCTGAACGGTTTAGCCGCTAGCATTGTTTACAGATGGATGGACGGTCGGATGAACGGGCAGGCAGGGGTTTTGAAGTCATTCGATTTATTTATTTTACGTCAAAAAACAGTTAAATCTGCGTATGGCGGGCTATGGGAAAAAGTGAATTGTGTGCACATTTTCAAAATTCTGTGATCCCTACACTTAGTCATATACTACTTAAATTTTGAAAAAAAAAACAACTAACCCTCCCATGTAATAAAATCCATTTTCAAGGATAAATAAGCAATAAATTTTGGCTCTTATCCATGTAGTCTTTCGGAATAATACTTCCAGCCTCGACAACATGGAAACGATAATTTGATAATTGTATTTCCCACTGAATTCTTGAAGACGTGCACAGAAAATGAAATTACATTTATGTCCAGAAGCAAAACAAGGGGCCATCTCAGCATTTGCTCAATGGATCAGGGAAACTGGACAAAAAACCTGATCGAGATGGGGGTCATTGACCCGGAGGCTGTAGTACAATAGTTGTTACAGGTTGTTTATACACATTTATACAGTAAAAATGGTAAATAATGCATTATGCATCATTGTTAAAATTAATGTTACTTTTCTTGTGATGCTCAGTATAGTCTCTAATTGTATAGAAACAGTTATGCAGCAGAAACGATTTCACTTGGGATTTAAACTTTTCTATTGAATTTAATCGTTTAATGTCATCTGGCAAAGTGTTGTAAAATAATGTACATGCATTGTATGTGCATTTTTTGTAATGAGCTGTTGATACTGTCACCTGATGAATATGATTTCTACGTCGAGTGTTATAGTAATAGACATCGGCATTTTCTGAAATATACACAACCTGCAGTATGAAGGCTGGCTGAATTTGCAAGAATTCTGAACGCGTAGCATAATGAACTTAGTTTTGTGTTCAATTCATTTAAATGGACGTTCCTTTCCGGTATCAAGGACCCACAGAACTCGAATTCTGGCTACACAACTTGTTGGATGATTTTTTTCTATATTTAGCAACTTGATTTATCCACTTTTTGTTACTAGGGCCATGTAATAAGAGTTTTCTGCCGACAATTCACCGTTTATTTGGGCAGCATGACAAAACTTTCTCTCTACTGTGTAAACGGAAACGAGAAAGTAAAATAATGCACGCAAATCATAAAAAAATGTATTTGGAATTCTCAGTTTCAAAATACCGAACTCAGCTCCATCGACGCCTTGTTCCTCAACATTCCACGCGTTGGCCAAAGCCCCACTTTCTGCATTACTCAGGTAAATAGTTATATCAATTTAATAATAATTCTGAATTATCTGTTAACGCGATGTAAAGAAGCTTAAGCTGCAGTGAAAAGTCATACTGCGTCAAGAAACATTGCTTAAACGAAAAAAGAAAACCTTTAAATTTTCATATGAAGTTTAGAAGGGAGAAAACATAGTATAAGTGTTCCGAAGTAAAAGAAACAAAAAACTCGAAAAACTCAGCATTTACTTCTTGGATAAAGGGATAGTGCACCCAAAACGCTGTTGAGATATGGATTGATGATCCAATATTCCCTAATATTCATATGAATCACTATATAAATGAGTACCCTTCCTATTGATTTTACTGGGTCAGAGCGTCAATTGATGTCATTGCACTGCCTCTGATCGGGAGGTCTTAGGGTTCAAGCCCCGACGGTGGCAGGATTTGCGACATTAGGTAGATAACAAGGTCAAGTTCAGCCAATGTTTGGAGGAGAATTAAAAAGCCTAAATCGTCGAGTTGTATGTTTTCTCCGGTTAACACCAGGCGAATACCAAGGAAGTACCCTAAGAAACGGGCCACGGATCGTGTGTGATCTTTCCTTCATTTTTATTTTCCTATCCTCATCCCTTACACACACACACGCGCGCACTACAATACCATATATGTGTGGAGCTTGTTCCACCTGGGTCAGTGCCGCGGGGGGGTATCTGGTGGAAGATACCTGGATGAGGAAAACGCTGGTAGCTGACATTATGTCAGCGCCAAATCTCGCTATCTAGCAGCGGATGATCACGGCCACTTCCCGCAATAAAAACATGCACTACTCTTATTGTACGAACAACACACTCAGTTGACGCGCCCGGAAACTCGAATCAATCGAACAATCTAATTTTTAGTAATAAAAAGAACAATATTGTTGCTTTTAGTTTAATTTCGAGCGTTTGCAAGGAACTGAAACCAAAGCGAAACCCGCCATGGCTTGTCGTGCTGACGAGCTGGCAACCTTCCTCGCGCCGCGACCCAACATTGTCCGGTCTGATGAGGGCGCTGTGAAGCGTAGGCGGCGGTGCGTCGCGTCGCGTTCACCCCCATCCCTCCCCATCCCCATTTCCCACACTCTCTCCCGGGCCTGCCGCCGCCACCGCCATGTGCGGTGGCGCACGGGCGAGCCGCGTACCTGCGGTGCGGGTGGCGGGGGCGGCGGCGGCAGTGGCTGTGGCGGCGGCGGTGGCGGCGGCGGGGGCGGCGGTGGGGGCGGTGGCGGCGGCGGGGGCGGCGGCGGTGGCGGCGGCGAGGGCGGCGGCGGCGGCGGTGGCGGCGGCGGGGCGGCGGTGTGGGCGGCGGCGGGGGCGGCGGCGGGGGCGGCGGCGGGGGCGGCGGTGGGGGCGGGGCCGGCGGCGGGGGCGGCGGCGGGGGCGGCGGCGGGGGCGGCGGCTGGGGTGGCGGCGGGGGCGGTGGCGACCGGTGGTGCGCGAGGCCTGGCTGCGGAGTCGCGTCGAATCGCCGCGCGTCTGAGGAGCCCCCGTGCGGAAAACGATGCGGTGAATGTATCTCTCGCAAAACCCGGAAAGGTCGAGCAGCCGACCCGTAGCGTCTGTCGCGTCGCGTCGCGCTGGGTGGAAGAGCGTTGTCTTTGCCACCGATCGCTCACTCCGTGGCGACCTTTTCCTTTTTGGCCGTGGTCGCGGCGCTGGAATGTCGAATATCAGACAATGCTGTATTCGACGCTGGTTTTTCATGGAAATGGTGTGTGTAGTTGGCAGAAAAATGTGGTTGGTTTGACTTTATTAAAACGCGGTATTCGATATGACATTTTCATAGGAACGTGTTTATAGAGTACGGTAAAATCTGATTGATTCCACGGAATACGATATGCAGAAACACATAACCTTTACGTCATGTGTTTGAAGTGAACAATAGATTCGGCATTGGATAACTCCAATAATTACCTGTTGGAATTAATAATTCGTTTGTTCGCGAATGTTAAAACATATTTAATTCCATTTTTTATATATTCGATTAATTCAGTGCACTATTTTTTCCTGAAAAATACCTGGAAACAATACTGAGGTAAAAAATTCAACCGAAACCAAGAGATGGCAAATGTACTATGAATTTAATATCGTGTTTTTAGCGCACAAAACAATTGATAACAATAAGAGTTCAATAAATGTCAATAAGTGAGGAAGGTTGTCGAGGGGAATAATATCAAAACATACAAAGTAAGGGCTGGAAAATAAAATTATATCTTCAAATAGGTCATTTACAATTTTTTAAACACGAGTAGTTTTCGCGTAATTTCTCCTTGAAAGTAATAAAACTTACATCCTTATCCTCCTACATTTTCATTTCTCTAAAGCGTCTCAATGTTTTCTTTAAATTTTCCGCGGATAGAGTAAAAGACGTTTAAAAAATGGAACACATCTCATTGTTGTGGAACTTTCCAAATTTTTGAAAATTGCAAAAGTTAGAAATACTGAGAGAAAATATGCGTTTTAGTACATGTTGTTTCACGTCAACAGAAAACATTCGAATTTAATGTTCTTAAATAGAGCACGATATTGTGCATCATTGTATACACTGGCAGTGGGAGTGGACAAAAATCGAACTTAGTTGTCCCAACATTCGGCGAAATAGTAATGAAGATGATTGTATCTCTAATCACAAAAAACAATCGAACTTGAGTTTAACAAGGCGGTTGACAAATATTCATAATGCGACCGATATGTTACAGGCAAATTGAGTTTAAAAAACATTGAAATTATTTCTTCTAGATGTTATTGTGGCCATTAAAATGATATATGAACAATATTAAATAAATGAAGGATATTCAATGATATTTTTCTCGAAACACTTTCTACAATTTATTTCAATAAAGTCAACTAACATACAACTTTTTCTTTATTGTTTGGATATATTCCATTGATGATATTTTAAATAAAAACACATGTTATTCAATTTTTTTGTCAGTCATGCACTGGATTTAAAAACCATATCAAAAGTCTCGCAAGAGTGTAATGAAAAGCAACAACCGCATTGTTGCTTTTCTTTAATAATAATAGTAACAATATTATTATCACCATGATCATCATTATTATTATTACTGAAATAATTAAAATAATTATTATTATAATTAATAATAATGATAATTATTATTAACAGTGACATTTGCAGAGGTATATTTTTACAGTTTGTTACCATATTTATGCATTCGAATTTTTCAATTTTGGTGCCAAACCTCAAATGTACGATTATAAGACCTCCTTGGGACAAATCCAGTCTAAGCTCGTGCTTTTTTTAAGTTAAGTGCGTCCTCGATGTCGCGCAGATGCGTCAAAAATGTCGGCATAAATCATAAAATTAAAGTACGTTTGAATTGACTGAATAATACTTCATTCCAACATAGGGCGCAGCATTGACAAAGAAAGCCTTGAGGCTATACGACGCAAAATTCTAGGTAGACTCCACTGAATTCTTGAAAAACGGCTGGGACTCCTAAGAAGCTTTGTTGAAATACAAACCAAAGCTAGTCGTTGAAAGTGCTTGCGGAGAAGACGTTTCGACTAATGTCAAGAGACTCTTATCCATCATACCAGTCAGTGCATTATTGAAAATCTGAGCCCACAGCTCAGTGAGTACCCCTTGCATTTACTATTCCCGCTCGGCAATGCTACGGACCCGAGACAATCGATTTTGTCTCCATGCGAAAATTGCAAAAACCTATATAAATAATATGCGAAAATTGTAAAAACGTATAGAAGTAAAGAAGAAACAGGTGACATATAAGCTTGATCTGGATGTACTTAGTGTTTGTAACAAAATTCTAACGCTTGCATGTCCTGACATTATTATTATTATTATTATTATTATTATTATTATTATTATTATTATTATTATTATTATTATTATTATTATTATTATTATTATTATTATTATCATTGTAGAATTCACGACCGTTAATAAGTTGTGGGATATGAATTAAAGGTGGATGGTAAATAATGATGGGAAGAGTGTTCCCGAAACACGTGTCTGACTACATGTAATCACATTAAAATTACATTGTATACTATTGTGGTAGATACCTCATGTAGTGTGCAGCACCCCAGATAATTTATTGTGGGATATGGATCACGGGATCGGTCAATTAATGAAACACATTAGTTTGCCTACGTTTCGGAATATGTAATTCCTTCATCAGGGCTACAATAAACACAATCATAAGGAATAAAGACAACTTGTCTGAACAACAGCATTAGAAATCAAAGAATATATGTCATGAATTATTATTATTATTATTATTATTATTATTATTATTATTATTATTATTATTATTATTATTATTCTCTGGATTTTCTGTTTAGAGGAGAATTCTAGCGGCCGGCTGCTCTTATCGGTAGTTTTCCGTGGCTTCTCTGATCAACACCAGGCGAATGCCGGAGTGGTACCCAAACGAACGCGCCATGGACCGCGCGCCTTGTCCTATCCTCACCTCTTAGACACACACACACACACACACACTTACACTACCATGCACTACACTACAACACATGCCGGGAGTCCGATCGGTGGCTTCGAGCTTGTCCCGGCTGAGGTGATGCCCGACTGGTGGGAGATACCTGGTTAGGGAAACCACCGCTAGTCGACGGTATGTCGGCGCCGGATCTCGTCATCAAGCGGGGAAGATCACCGCCACCTCCCGATGAAAAACATGCATTACACTGACGAGGCTAATGACCTCAGTAGTGGACGTGCCCGGAATATCAATCAATCAATCCCTCAACATTTATAAAATTATTTCGAAGCCTGAACAATAGTAACATTGCGTCCGGAGTGGGTAAAAAGGCACATTACTGTATCCTATGTAGTACGGAAGGTGGCCTAGCAATATGGTGGAAAGTAGTGTTTTATTCATAAATGAAACGTAAATATCAATCTTTTACTATTTTCGTCTTCTATCTTTTCTTTCTTTTTCATTCAATTCTTTCTTCTTCTATTTTTCTTCCTTCACAAACTTAGTTCACTGCTTTTTTTGTTATTTAAGGTCGCTTCAACATCTAGGTCACTAGCGACCACTATTAGAGTCAACGTTATGGTAACTGTGAAGACGAAACAATATGGTGGTGACAAGGAATGAAAGGACGAACACTAACACAACCATGCCCGAGCCGGTACTCGAAACCGCGACCCTTCGGTCCGACATCGCTACGACACTGCTGCCTTAGCGATCTCGACCACCGGATCGGCTTCACAACTTTGTTCTAATACATTCGGGAATTTCTTCAATCGTCACCTTCGGTTCGGCCACATGAATGAAGATACATTACAGAAGTAAAATTTTATATCTTATCTATTCACGGAATGGGATGAGAAAGGAATTAGCGTAGGCGTATTTTTTAGTAGAAAAATATCCTTAACGGCTTCGCCAGTAAGCAAAGTTGCTGAAAAAAAATCGCTTCTTGACTAATGTTACACAGAAGGGTATTGATGGTCTATGTTTGCTATTACACACCCAAGCATGTTTATAACACGTGTATGCCGCGCTAGCTCTCTTTTTCTGTTGCTCAGATTACAAGCTCAAATTGAATCTGGGAGCCGATCGCAGGTATGCAAATGGCTTCATAATCACGACGAGTCAGGATGCAGAACCTTCATTAACGGCAAGTCAATACCACTGACAGTCTGCAGATCGGGATTGAACGAACGATCTCGTGTATCCGACGGAGAGCTTTCTAGGAAATGGCCCCGGACTATCGGTGCGTCGGCGGTGCGTAGGCGAGATTCACAGGGATCAAGTGGCGAGTTTCGAAACCGAGTCCGTGCGCTTTATTTAGAGCAGTGATGTCCATTTACCATATAGTATTGCCACCAGGAAGACTGTTGTACGTGGTACTGTGAAATATCCCTTCCACGTACTTGACAATTTCACCACAAGGGACCAGTTGTGAATTGGGCTATGGAACTTCCACGTAGGTTTCGATCAGGCGAGGGTAAGAAAACTCACTTCAAAGGTTTTTTTAATTTTGGTTTTGCCGTTTATTAACATTTACGTTCTTATATTTTTGTACACTCCAGTCTATCATTTTACCTTCACGCTTCTGCAGCTGTAGGCAGCGTCAACGCTATCGTAAAAGAGCGACCGTGCTGATTGTTTCCCATCAGAACGCCAGTGGCTCAGGTATGTTCAAGACATGCTATGGCGGTCGAGTGATTAATTAATTATATCGTGTTTCCGGGCGCGTCCACTGCTATGGTCAATGTATGTTTCTCACTACGGGAGTTGGCAGTGTTCTTTTTCCGCTGGGTGGTGATATCCAGCGCCAACCTACACGTCAGCTTGCGGGGGTTTCTTCTTTCAGGTATCTGCTACCCGCGGGGCACCGCCCCAAATTTCCGTCTGGTCTCAACAATTGGGCAGAGTAGTGCCTGTAAGTGGGCGTGTGTATGTGGGTGAGAAAGGAGTGATGATAGGAAAAGGAAGACACAGGAACGATCAAGCGCCGTACCTGGCCCTCCTGTTAGGGTATTGCGCCGGCATTCGCCTAGTGTTGACCAGAAAAACCACGGAAAACTACAGATCAGTGCAGCCGGCCGTTAAAATTCTCCTCCAGTTAGCGGCTGAGTTCGTCCTGCCTAGTAAGTGTCAAATATCCTGCTACCATCGAGACTCGAGTCCTAAAACCCCTCGGTCAGGGGCACTGCAGTGACATCAGTTGATGCTCTGAGCCACTTCAGTCGGTACGGCGGCTCGAGGCGGGCTACTGCTGCAGCAGACAACCGTACCAAATTAGTCACCGGCAGTCTCGCGATGCAACGTCGCCAACCGCTGGGCAGGTGGATTAGTGGCTGAGAGGAAAATCAATTCGCTCTGGCCTGGCATACGAGGAATTAGCTGGCCGCGCCACTTTGCCCAGGGCTCGTCGCACTCAACGCGAACGTTTCGACTCCGGGCCAGTCACCGCCTTACAGTGGGTCCCAAGTTACGAGCGTGGAGAGGCACATTCTTTGGTTCTAAAAACACTTGACGGAGGCTGGAAGGGTCGTGGTAAAACATCTTACTTGTTGACTAAATGCTTTTTAATGCCAATATTTTCATTTAAAAGAATCCACAACATGCTTCTTCGGTTACTTCATATTCGCGAACCTCTACTTCATTGGATGCTTTAGAACACTAATACTACAAAACATTTGAATATTTCTTAATATTTACCTATAATTTATTTAAAAAACTGCCAATACAACTATTTACTCCACATACGTCATCGATCGTTTTTTCGGACAGCCATAGCACTGTTTTTTTAATGTGGCTCGCAAAAGATTTTCTGCATTTTGACTTAATGCTATAGATTAAGAGAAAAAGTTCAAAAGTTGTATAACTCCTGTCAAACAGACACCAAGTTTAGAATTGAAGCGTGAGATAATGTATTCCCTTCGGTAGAATAATTCCGTTCACCAATTCGTCCCAAGAATAATAGCTTCTAGCCAAGATTCCTGATCGTTTAATACGATTCGTCAGACTGCACCTCGGATTCATCACGGTTTGCCTTTTCCATCGCATTCACTTCGCTCCCCCTCGCATACGATTTGCTCTCGCCTCGCCACCGCCTCGCCCCCGCCTCGCCCCCGCCTCGCCCCCGCCTCGCCCCCGCCTCGCCCCCGCCTCGCCCCCGCCTCGCCCCCGCCTCGCCCCCGCCTCGCCCCCGCCTCGTCCCCGCCTCGCCTCGCCCCCGCCTCGCCCCCGCCTCGCCCCCGCCTCGCCCCCGCCTCGCCCCCGCCTCGCCCCCGCCTCGCCCCCGCCTCGCCCCCGCCTCGGCCAAACCCGCCCACCTCCGCCCAGCCCTGCTCGCCCCCGATGAGCCTGCCCTTCCATCCCCACCCCTTCTCTGGTTCTCGGATTATCCCCGTGTTGCCTCTGGCCGGACCCTTCCTCCTGGCTGATGCGACCTAGGTCTACCTCGTCTCGTCGCCTCTCGTCTCTCCCTCTCTCTCTCTCACGCGCTCTCTCTCTTTCCCTCTCGCGCTCCTGCGTTCGGCTGGCTCTCAACCTAATTAGCCAGGGCGACCCTCCGCGTCCCTTGGCTTAACCCCGACGCCCGCGTCGCCGGATCTCCGTTTTGCTCCATCGCACCGCGCCACGGCGCCGGGCAGGGCAGGGCAGGGCACGTTAGGGCCGGGTAGGGCAGGGCATGACAGGACAGGGCTGGGCATGGCAGGGTGAGGAGACCCTGAGAAATGCAAGGTAGGAGAGGGCGCGGCAGGTCAATGGAAGAGGGAGCACGGTGTGGGCGTGGGTGTCAGTGTCGCCTACTCCGAACCACGTCGCGGGGGCGTGGCCCAGCGTCGCGTTCGCTGCGACAGTGCTATCGACAACTGGGACAGGTGGAAATATTGCACGACGACAACACTTCCGGGCGAAAATTTTTCATTCGCATTTTGCACGCACTGAAAACATCGGAGCTCAAAAATACGAAGTATCTGCAGAGGAGAACATATCATGCGTAATTTTCGAAGAAACGCTGAAAATATAGAAGGTAGATATTTCATTTACATTTAGTGGCTTCAACTTTCTTTTTATTTCTATAACAATGGCATTATATTACCATGGCATTATTGAAACATCACTGCAATATACTATGTCGTCCTAGTTCATTAATTAAAAACTCATCGGCGCGTAATAGTTTCGTAGCCAGTTACCGACCACGTAATGTGGATGATTTTGGTTGGTAACATTTGGAAAATGATGTACACCACATTACTTGTTTATTTAATGCGTTGAGTACCAGAAGTAGTAAGTGAAGAATAAAACGGTAATGAATTCGACTCTGGTGCAGAAAGTGCTCATTATATATTCTGCAAATGTGCTTATGGTCCAAGAAAGCACTGGCAATTTTTGCTTACCATGCTACTCCGGTGTGACTCGCGGAGAAAATTAGATCTATTGCTGTATGTTTTTATTTACATCTTCAAAAAAATCACAAATTGCATAATTCTTTCCCGTTCTTGCGAAGAGAACAATCTCTTATGTTCTGTGAACCTGTTTAAAACTAGTGATGTTAAAACAGCACATACTTTCTCGCCCGTACTTCCACGCAAAATTAAACAAAATATTCTTAAATTTTCGACAAATTGTACATGACATATTTCAAAAGATATCTTAAAGGAACAGATTTCATTAAGGAAAAAATCTATTTTCATAATTGTAGTTGAAGGAAGACGCTCAAAAAAACTGAATTTTTTGCAATTTTGGAAAAGTCAGGGTTTACAACGAGAACTAGTTCTGCACCACTCTCTCAAAAACGTCCTTTACACTATCCAAGAACAACATTTAATCCAAAACGATGAATACATTTTTTGAAAATTTGGAAAATGTCCCTAGGGCTTCATGTAAAGTATATTCGAAAATTGAAATATCAGTTTAATTCAAGGGCTCGCGACATCAACCAGATCGTTTGGGGAATATCAATTTTGGAGATAATCGAATGAAGGGTTTAGCCGCTAGCGATGTTCACAGCCAGTCACAGACGGACGGACGAACAGACTTTTTTGTCGTACGGTTTTTTCGGTATCAAGGACCAACAAAACATGGGTTCTGGCTATACCACATATTTCTGGCTTTCCACCCTAAATTTTGCAACTGGATTTATCAACTGATTCGTTGCCATGGCCCTATAGTAAGAGTGTTTCTGCCGAAAATTCGCTGTGTTTTTCTCGTAGCATGGCATTACTTTCTCTCTACTGCGTAAGTGGTAGCGAGAAAGTAAACATGCCGTTTGCTTGTGGATGTATACTGTAATATAAAATCATGAACGGTATTTCTATAAGCATGCACCTGTTTTTATTTCTCTCCGTATTTTAGCAAATAAATGAACAAATAATGAACCTACAAAATCCGGTTTCGAAAATGATTTTAAGACGGGTCTTCGGTGAAGGTGGATGCAGTGTTGCCACTACCGTTTTATAGAATCAGTAGTCTCTTTGGAACCGAACATTCAATCGACCAAACATGGATGAACTCTGGTCGTAACCTAAGGTGACAGCCCCAAAGGAGATGGTTTTGGCCGAAATTTCGGTCGG
The DNA here is from genome assembly GCA_011170035.1 of Teleogryllus occipitalis. Lineage (NCBI taxonomy): Eukaryota > Metazoa > Arthropoda > Insecta > Orthoptera > Gryllidae > Teleogryllus > Teleogryllus occipitalis. Next base: position 20,610 of record BLKR01015036.1, read on the forward strand.
TCGACGTCGGACGTACAAACCCAAATGAAACTGATCGTCGTCCGACAGCCAATGATTTACAACGCCCTCGGAAGCGGTTATTCGGGTTCACTGTGACCATTTCCGTTTTCAATCAAATGTTTCTTCTGAATTTCAGAAAACTCCAAAACAGATCGTAAATACAAGCTTACATTTCCTTCCTTTGTCACTCTTCGTTTTCAAGTAAATATTAACACAATTTAATTAAGCCTACGATATCATTTAACAATTTAATTAAATTTCGAATGTATATTGTAAAATAAAAGTGAATCAGCTACTTCAAGCGTTGAGACAAAGTAATGGCAAGACTGTTGTCGCGTACGATGTACAAGTCGCAGTGCCACTAGGTAAGTCGCAGCACCACGTCTAGTGTTTGAACCAACGAGTTAGAATATACAACATAGAGCGGCTGAAGGGTGTCCATATTTGTAGAAAAAATTGGAGCCATGTTTCTGCAGTTAAAGCAGCGCCCTCTGGCGAAACTAAGTATTCTAGCCATACAATATGTAAGGAGAACAAATTGAGAAAATTTACAAACACGTTGCTTTCTGCATTGGTTATTTCATAAGAATAGAAGCTGTTGGAATGTTATTGTAGTTAACATAACGCCTGACAGTGAATATTATTGCAATAAAAAGCAAACAAACATGTCACAAATAAGGCGGCAAACATTAAAAATGATATATTTGTGATGACTTCAATTTTTCCAGTTATAAGCTGAACATACTGCAGAGATTGTGAATATTATTATTCTAACCACTAATATAATTTCAATACAGACAAAGGAAAATACAACAAAATAGAAATAAGATCTGATCATGTCTTTCAGTACAACAGTCCTTCACACCACCAAGCATCTCTCATGTTTTGACTGTAAAAAACATGGCGGCCCCTAGTTTGGCGAGCGTCCGCCAAGAGCACTGAAACCATAGGGTCAGCCACTCTATGTAATATATGCTAGCTCGTTGGTTTGAACGAATCCGACACATCGGACGAAAACGTTGGATGTCATCCGAAATTTTAGCCAAAATCGACCGCCTGAGACTACTTGCGATGGTGATGAATGAGCATGGCAACTATTATTATGAAACTGCGAATGCTAATGTTCCAAGGTTTTTGTTTTCATTATACAAAATGAGAAGAATGTACGTCGGTAGAAAGAATGTTTCTTTATGTTATCTTTATTTCAGTGGAGAAACGTCAAAATTAAGAGGTAAATTTACAAAAAACGTTGTTCCGGTCGAAATGTGAATATTTTTCGACTGGCTCATTTACCATTAACAACTTCCCAAAACTACATTTAAAAGTTGAAACAAAAATCTACCTTTAAAATAGACATTTATTATATAAAGTTTCAGAAACAAAATCCATAACAATCGTTTAATTTCCAATAAAATGTGAGCAAAATAATGAAATATTCTAAAAATCTGACAAGCATATTTATTACACCCAAAAGTAATGGTATGGTTGAGAAGAATCTAAATGTTACTAATATTACGCTGTTTTTTTGTGATTTCCTGTTACGTATAACAAAATCCACTGGATATTTCTTTCGGTCCTTACAGAATGTGATATAACCTAGCACAATGGGAAATTCAGCGATTTTCTAATGAACTCATCAGGATCACCAATTAATTATCAACCGCGTGTAGCAAGCACGAACTGCAAACAGGTTCAGAGTGTATCATCGTGTTGTTGCAAAACATAACGAGCGAAAACCGTGTTGGCTACGATAGATACGAATAATTAAAGTGTTATATTGATTCAAATGTTAGAGAGACAATTGGACGTTATTGAAACAAAGGAGGTAAAACATCGCAATGAAACACTATTTTTCATCAGTCATTTTACTAGCAATCAATATTCACAATTCCCTAAGCAATTAATATTCAAAATGTTTGAAACATATTCCAATTATTTAAATGAAATGGAAGAAGCATGCTAAAAGGTAAAAATTTACAATTCTTCTGAATTTCAGAAAACTCTAAAACATAAATACAAGAAGTTAAAATTTCATTCCTTTGTCGTTCTTGGTTTTCAAATAAATATTAACACAATTTAATTGAATTCCGAATGTATATTGTAAAACAAAAGTCATCATTATCATCTTCCTTTGTGGATTAGGCATATTGCCTGTTCCAGCCTGTTTCCATCTCATTCTTGGCCTTCCAATGTTTCTCTTTCCTCTCGGCTTGTAATTCATAACTTGCAGTGAAAGTCTGTCTTGCGGCATATTTCCAATATGTGTCACCCATTTCTGTTTGTACTTCTTAACTATTTCATATACTGTTTCTTTCCGCGTTAGTTCTTCTCTTCATTTTTCACTTTTTATTTGATCTCTTAATGTACAGCCCTATACTCCTCTAAAATATCGCATTTCTGCTGATTCAATTCTCCTAAAATCTTGTTTTTGAACCCAATTTGCACATCCAGACAGTGTATCAGCATAACACATAAACTAAAAGTGTATCAGCTACTTCAAACGTTGAGGCAAAATAATAGCAACACTGTTGATGCGTCCGATGGGCAATCCGCAGTGCCACTAGAATTCTTTAGCTGAAAAAAGAATACGAAACAAAAAATTGTGGCCAGTGGTAATAACTGTTTGTCCAAAACAGCAGCGCCGTGAATCAGATCAGGAAAGCGAACACGCATAAACAATATGTTCAGGAAAGACGAACAACTTGCCTCAAAACAGTGCTACACATTCTCCAGGATAATCATAGGTTCCTCAAAATTGCAGCGCGTTAGGTTCTGCATCAACTCACTGAGGAACCAGCGGGGCATCGTTACTTACTTGCACAGGAATATCAAAATCGCTGCGAGAAGGACAGACAAGTCTCACTTTGGTCGAAATGTGGTCGGTCGTCTGAAGCATGTTTGGAGGGGCAACCCAATGAATGGAAACACCCAGGTTCTTCTCGTCCAAAGAACGTGCAACGTGCACAAAGTGGTGTCAAAGTGAAGCACTTTATGACCTACGACGTCTCTGGTGTAAATTTGCATAATGCTGTACCTCATAGGCAGATGGTCTATACATCCTATTATGCGTACTAGAACTTCACTCTCTTAATCCCGCACTCAAAAAAGCTTCGGCATGTTCTGCCACGGGCTCTCATCATTCTTCACGACAATGCACGGTGTCACACGGGTATCATTGCGAAGGAGCTCTTCCATAAATGGTATTGGGACATCCACCGTATTCAGTCGATATGAGTTTGTAAGAGTCTTTTGATCGAATTAAAGGAACCACTTCCCGTGCAACGCTAAGCCACAAGAGAAGCATGTAATGCATGAACATTTGTAGTATAGGTCCTTGCGGGACGTCGATTAAGACCAATGTGCTGGCTGTTTATGGCATCTTCCTCACGTGTGACAGACTGTGATAAGGGTGATTACTTTGAGACATTGTAATAAACAATACTCTGTGAATAATGCTTGGTACGAGTTTTCAAAGTGTTGCCTCTACTTGGTCTTTGAAACATCAGAAATTAAAATTCCGACACAGAATGCACTATCACCACTGCGAATTAAAAGCTACTTTAAAATTTTCACATGACCGTAAGTATCATACACAATTTTCATTGTAATTATTAAAGAAATCAACGTGTGACACACTTCGTTCTAGTAACAAATATGCAAATTTCTTAGCGGACGAAGAATGGCCTTTGATACAAGCTCATCAGCATGGAGTTTACACAGGCTTAAAAATGTCACATTCATAACAAACGAAATAAAAATAAATCAAACTCATCTTTTGTACTAATACATTGCCACAAGTAAGTCTTTACGGACATTTTGTTACAGAAATTAGGTTTATATAATTTGTCCATGATTATTTTACAGCAGGTTTCACTCTAATACTCTGGCTTCACACCGCTGCTGACGATCGACTGTACAACGCAACTTAAATCAACAGCTTAAGAAACTCATCGTACCGTGTACGAGACCGTCAGAATAAATTTTACGTTCTCTTGTTTCTTAATACCGAGGGCTACAACATTTTTCAAAGGCCAGCAGTCAGCCACGTGAAGCAAAATAGGAGCCGATCGCTTTACGAGACGATAATACGAACAAACTCGAGGCTGACGGGGCCGGCGCGAGGGGTTGCAGGGAGGGGGAGGGTGGGGAGGGGGAGGAAGGGGGAGGAGGGTTGGGGAGGGGGGAATAGGGGAGAGGAGGAGCGCGTGGACGGCCGTCGACCGGATGCTTCATGAGGATGGATGGATGGCGCGACGCCGCCCAACATGACGGATGATAGACTCGTCTGACAGGGTAATTCGTATGGGAGCCCCTCTCTCAATCCACTCGCCCGTTCGGGATCTCATGGGGAGAGGGGCTGGGGGAGGGAGAGGAGGAGGGGGAGGGAGGAGCACGCGGCTAGGCCCGCGAAGCACGTGTTCTGCGTGAGCGGCCGTCGTCATCGGGAGCTTGAAAGAAAAGATTCGAGGACATTGTGACGCGAGATTAGGGAATTTTCTTGTGGAGTGCGCAAGAAGAAACAAGTCATACGCGCATAGCGCGAATACTAATGTTTTCAGAATTATTTAACGTCTAGCAGGACTAAGAATTGGTGTGTGTACTGATCATGTAATTGCCATCCGCCGTATGGAGTGTTTAGCTCTCACAAAAACATTTTTTATGGTTTTTATGGTTACACACACGCGAGTGAATCAATAGTTCGCCGATATGCTGCCTCGTGGTAAACACATTAAATGAGGAAATACCACTACTATCAAATTCTGAACAAAGTGTTTTAACAAACCAAATTCACCAACTATTTCCAAATTAAGAATAAGTTGTCTTTTACACTATCCAAGGCAAAGGTCAATAAAAATTCAAATCAAAGCGAGTCAAGTGAAAGTGACGAATGTTCCACCACAAATCAGACGAAACGACTTTATTCCGTCATGTAAATATTCTGTCTTTCCCTGCAAAATGTTCAGTTACCTAAATGTTCAGTTGCCTAAATCTCATCATTATTAATTTTTTGTCCTTCGCATATTTGATGACTTAATTGATTTGAGACTTTAATTTTGATACAACAAAGGGACTAAGTCGGGATTATAAGGCGGATGAAGAAGTTGTGCGAAGTTGTATGGCCTTCACATGAGAAGCAACATAGACTGGTTGTACTGTTGTGCAAGGGCCGCACACCTCTTGAAAGTTTATCCCGCCTCGCCTATTTTATGACTTCCCGAAATTTTATTATTAAATTGGCATAATATTCTGAATTTACTGCAGAATTTCTTTTTTGAACACATTTAACAGTATTCCTTCACTGGCCCAGAAAATCGTTGCCTTGATGATTCCAGACGCAGCAACTGCTAAGGGCATTAGGCCCGTAAGTATTCTGCACATTTTATCCCGGGAGGTGGCGTTGGTCTTGCCCCGCTGGATGGCGAGATCTGGCGCCGACCTATCCGCCGGCTTGAAATATCGCGCGCGGACCATGACCCGTTTGCTAGGGCACAGCTACTGCATTCGTCTGATGTTGATCGGAGAAACCATGGAAAACTACCGATCAGAGCAGCCTGTCGCTAGAATTCTCCAGATAGTGGCTGAATTCAACCTAGCTATATAGCTAGTGTCGAAAATCCTGTCGGGAATCGAACCTTCGGAACTCCCGGTCAGAGGTACTGTAGTGTCATCAACTGATGCCCTGAGTGACCTAATTCGGTATCGTTGCATTAATCTTCTTCATTGATTACACTTTTGGATTCTTTGAGGAACAATCCAGACACGTTGCATTTCCATTGATTCCTCTAGACATGGGGTCAGATTACTGGTCTCATCGCCAGTGACGATATATTGAAGAACATCATCATTGTTCCCTTCAGATATATAAAGAGTCGGACACAGTCCCCACGCTATTGCTTCTGCACCGCAGAAAGAGTTGTAGGCACCAAAGTGCACCGACCTTGTTCATGCACAAGTGTTCATGAAGAATTCGAAGGATACTTGTTTTCCAAAAATTAAGTCTTGCAGCAATTTTTTTATACATCAGTGTCCTTGACCATTGTGATGTTTTCTTCAGTGATCGCCTGTTGCTGGAGATCCGCTGCTTGTTGAGGTCAAGGAATTCTTTTTCAAGTTACACAGGTTTGGATGAATGTTCAACGGTTGAATATGTTGGGGAAGCTGTAGCATACACTTTTCAAAGGCGTTCGTGAACTGCAAAAATTGCAAAACCTGTACAATAATATTTTTGGTAAACGTTTATCACCACACGATCCTCCGTAACCAACACTGTGCATAAAGTTTATGTTCGCTCCTGTGTCTAGCGCGCGGAAATGTGCTAAGACTACTGAGAGCATTAATGTCCAAAACAAGTTCGAATCGCTGCCACTCACAAGATTCTACGCGTACGCGAAGTAGGTGAAGCCGAGAACTTCTGGACCTCCCACTAGTTGTACCTGGCGATAATACATATTCATTCATAAAGAGGGGTAGTAATTTAGTGTTCGAAACAGTGCAGTAGTTATAGATGTAACTTGTAAAAGGCGAAATAGTACAGAAAAAGTGTCTTTTCAGGAGAAGTTCACGGAACGTTCCTTTTACTTTCTCGCCCTTTCGATTGATTGATTGATTTTTTTCGTGTTTCCGGGCGCGTCAACTGCTTCGGTCATTAGTCCCGTTAGTGTAGTGCATGTTTTTTCTCGGGACTTGGCGGTGATCTTCCCCCTTGGATGGCGAGATCCAGCGCCGACCTACCGTCGGCTAGTGAGGTTTCCCCCTAACCAGGACTCTCCCACCAGCGGGGCACCGCCCCAGCCGGGACAAGCTCTAAGCTCCCGACCGGTCTCCCGGAATATGTGGTAGTGTAGTGCATGTTAGTGTGAGTGTGTAAGGGGAGAGGATAGGACAAGGAAGGGGAAGAAAAGATCGCGCGCGGTCCGTGGCCCGTTTGTTAGGGTACTGCTCCGGCATTCGCCTGGTGTTGATCGGAGAAACCACGGAAAACTACCGATCAGAGCAGCCGGCCGCTACAATTCTCCTCCAGACAGCGACTGCATTCGACCTAGCTGAAAAGCTAGTGTCGAAAATCCTGCCGCCGTCAGGACTCGAACCTAGGACCTCCCGGTTAGAAGCGCTGCAGACACATCAGTTGATGCACTGAGCTACCGCTACCGGTCGCCCTTTCGAAGGTACGTCGTAAGTCGAAAAAGTTCGTGCGGCGAATTTTCGGCAGAAAAACTTTCATTGCCGAGCCCTGGTTCCGAAAAAGTGGATAAATCCAGCTGTGGACAAATCCTCCAACAGGTGGTGTAGCCAGAATCCATGTTTTGTGGGTCCACGTTATCGAAAAATGGATTGACGGCGAAACGTCTGTATGTCCGTCCGTCTGTGGTCAACGCTAGCGCTTAAATCGATTTTATCAAAAATTGATATTCCGCGATCGATCTGAACGAACTCAAATCGTTGTGAGTTTGAAAAGGATATTTTGATTTTTGAGGGTACTTTACATGAAGCGAGCATTTACATTTTTAAACGTCGAGTTGGATCGATAAGGCGCTTCAGGGCATAGTGCTGTGTCACGGAAATTTAACTCTGAGAATCTCAGTTCGGGTCTCGGGGCGGAAATAAATTGTTTACTGCTTGAAAACAGTTTTGCTTGTTTATGTGTTAGCATAATATAGCGAAGCATTTTAAAATAATGTGAGAAAGTATATGATTTTGTTGCACTAGTTTTCTTGTGAAATTGATGGGTAAGATCTCATTAAATGATTCCAAAATACGCACCAAAATGTTTAAAAATAGAAATAATGCAACATTTGTTATGCAATTCCTTTTTATTTTGGCTATGTGAAATCTTGCACCGAGGCTCCGGCACATCTCTTTATCAATTTTTGGTCCTCTGGATTTATCACATAGATATCTGTGTAACACAAGTAACCGAGAAGGGTATTTTATTACTTTGTTTTTCTCCTGTAAACTAATGTAATAATTAAGTGTACCTAATATTTATTGAACTTAAGTTAGTAGTTTAAGTAACTCGAATTAGTAGTTTCTCCAGAACAAAATGCTGCTATTATCTCTCTGCATCAACACATACGCATGTGATTATGTTTCAGATACATTTATACCAAGTGGTGCTACAACAGTACACACTTGCTCACATAATTTGAAACGGCTACGCAATTTTACACTACTTCATGAACCACCAAAATGTTTTTTTATTTTTTTTTTATTTTTTTTATTATTTTTTTTTATTTTTTTACGTAAAAAAAACAGTTAAAAACTGCGTATGACGTGCTATGGGGAAAAGTGAATTGTGTGCACATTTTCAAAATTCTGTGATCCCTATAGAATATCCCTATAGTGTTTCCAAGCAGCACATTTTTTTTTTAATCTCCGCGTCGTGATTCGAACTCAGGTGATCCGCGTAAACACAGCAAGAGCATTATCATGCACCACGCAGTCGCTCGGGAATGCTCGCTTTTCCCGACGCTTAAAATCTAAAGGTCTCTCACATTATTTCAAACTTATGCAAATATCAAATATTCAGAAGGTTCAACTAAAACGAGAGATGCGCCATATTTTTAAGCGCCCTTGCTCTAACCGCAGAAAAGAATTAAATAAAAAAAATATTTTATTTCTTTTATAAATTGCATTAACTACAAACAGGGATTACACGAAAGCGATTTAAAAAATGTGCATAATATTTTTTAAGATCTAGTTATTTAGCATAGATTTCATTCAAGACAGAAAACTGTATCTTCAATATTGCAATTTTGCAGTGTTCTTTTCTTTCCATAGGTTTTATCCAGGCGACAGCCGGTTACCCTTTACGCCCCGGTGGGACGCATTTTCAACCATACACTAGACACTCTACCCACGTAGGCTCTTACCCACCTTGGCCATTCAGGTCAGCAATTTTTCACTGTTAATTTTTGAAAATACAGAGCGGACACAAAATTCAATGGGACCAGCATCCATTTTCTTAATGTTCCTTGATTCACACAAGAAGAAAACTTGATGAGCAATATGAGTTTTTTCTCTAAAAGAATATCCTATTTCCGCCGCACGATTGCGTATCTTTTTCTTCACTACTTGTTAGGCGGGAAATAAAAATAAGTTATTTCATTTGATTTACGTGTGTCCGGAATAAGAGGTTAATAGTAGTCTACAAAATGGCAACATACGCCCCCTCCACTTCCCCAAACGTTGAATAACCCAATTATTGGAAATGTAGTTTAATATTATATTTTAATTATTTGAATTCGAATTTATTTGAATTTGAGTTTTCAATTTCAAGCCCACTTCGCAATTTGTAATATTCTGAAATCGAGTGAAGCATTGTTCTTTCAACTTTTGGGTAACAAGCTGTCCGAAGTTGACCCTAAAGATATACTTTTAAATATTTGTGCGGGAAAACTATAAATATGTTACTTTCCGTAATGTTAAAAGTGTCACAGAAAGTCTTGCATGTAGCACAGAAAGCAAAAATGCAAATAGAATATTTATATATTTATTCCCTTTTTTAGGTCGTGACTGAACCTACATGATATTACGTGTACGTTCTTTCTTCTGTAACATTGTTATTTGCTATTATTCGAATTATCGTAATATTTCTGCATATAAATTCCATTAACTCATATTTGCTTTAACTTGTATATAACATGCAATATATTGAATAACTTGTTTCATACTCATTTTCGACATGTTATTGACTTTTTAATTTATATCAAAATAATATGGCTGTACCCGAGACTGCTGTATAAGAATTTTTTTCTCTATAAATTATTTTTTACTTTGAAATACCATTTAAAAGCATTGTCAGAACGTAGTTTCTGAATGAGCAAATCTGAGGCTGAAAGAGGAGGAATTGCCTTTATATGCCCATTCCAGTATTTTACAAATTTGAGATAACACTAATAAAAAGCAAAATTCTTTTTCAATAAAAAGGGGTGATTTTTAGATATATTACGTTCAAATTTAGTTTGCAGTTTATTAAAAAAATTATATTCAATGCAAATAATTCATCAGAAAGTTGAAATGTTTGTTGGCGAACAAGAAATAACCCTTTGGGATTTTGCACCAATCACAGACAACGGCTGTTCTATGCAAGCGATTGGTCAACGCTCCCCTTCCCAGGGCCGCGAGGTGTCCAAGTTGGTCGGCGTGGTTGGAAGATAGAATTTTGCCAGTAAATTTGTGTGAGGATGACATGTATATGTATATGTGTGTACATGTATATGCATTTTTTTTGTAGTGAGCTGTTGATGTTGTCACCTGATGAATATGATTACTACGTCGAATGTTATAGTTATAGACACCAACATTTGCTAAAAATCTTTCCCCACCATTAACTAAGTTATTTTTGACAAAAGCAATTGATTTGTAAATAAAGAGATTAGCTAATGGTAAAATTCTTAGATTAATAAAGAGAGGCTTACATTTACTAAAATTATAATACAATTTCTTTAAGCTTCAGTGTTACCCGAGGTTTCGACGGCCAAAGTTATACTTGTTTCACCTTAATACCGATAATCAAAATTTTTGCTATAATACTTTTACGACAGTGCAGTTGATATGAACATTATTAAATTAGAAATTCCTATCCTTTCTTTGTTTCACCAATAACGCTAAACAGCTTGTTGCAGTCGCGGATAACAATTTAACCCCTGTAATTTGAGCAGCTAGGGCCCTTGGTCAGCGAGCACGAGCATAGCACTTCTCAGGAAATGTGTAGAAGTTGATAGTGAGAATAGTCACTGATTGCGAATGAACTAGTCGTAGGCGAAGTGCTCCTCATACCGCTGCACGTCTGACAGCGGATGCGACTGGGCATCGCCACTCGAAGCAGGGGACGTTAATAGGTCTGGGATGTATGGAGTCTTGCCCGAATTATTCCCGACCATTGAATACCTGAATTGTATGCATTTATTAATGTGTGCCTTTTACATTCGGGAGAAAAGATGAAAAAGGAGTTGTGATTAATTAATAATAATAATAATAATAATAATAATAATAATAATAATAATAATAATAATAATACATAAAGAATTCGATATACAGCAAATAATGCTTTTAAGGCACGATTTTTCTTTTTAATAGTTCTCAATTGATTGATTGATTAATTAGTGAATTCAGGCGCCTCAACTGCTAAGATCATTAGACTCGTAAGTGTAGTGCACATGTTTTCCTCGGGAGGTGATCTCCTCCCGCTGGATGGTGAGAATCGATGTCGGCCTACCGACGGCTCGAGTGTTTTCCCTAGCCAGGTATCTCCCACCAGCGGGGAACCGCCCCGGAGAAGCTCGAAGCTCCCGACCGGTCTCCCGGCATGTGTGATTGTCTTTAAGTGTATGTGTGTGTGTGCGTAATAAGGGGTAGGACAAGACACGAAATGGGAAGGAAAGATCGCGCGCGGTCCGTGGTCCGTATGTTACGGCACTGTTCCGGCTTTTGCCTGGTATTGATTGGAGAAACCATGGAAAACTACTTATCAGAGCAGCCGGCCGCTAGAATTCTCCTCCAGAGACCTCTTCCACATGGACAGAACTCGACCTAGGTATACAGCTAGAGTTAAAAATACTGCCTCCGTCGGAACTAGAACCTAGGATCTCCCGGTCAGACGCATTGCAGTGATAGCAATAGAGGACTAGAGTCATCTCTACCGGTTTCAATAGGTCTCGTAATTGAGTCAGATATTTGAGGAAATTTTTTATCGGAAAAGCATTAGAGTAAATTGATGTCTTTAATGTTCATTCAAATATGATATCTCTTATTAAATAAGGTCAATTAAATATATTTCAGTGGAAGTTTCACGATATCATTGTTCCAGATGAAAAAGGTTCAGCCCTACTGAATTAGATTTTTCGTCTCTTATTTGATTGAAACGAGTAACTTCCAGAGAGAAACGACCAGGATTTTCGTTCTGCAGGGCTCATCAAGATGACTTGAATAGTGTTTTTGAATCTCATTTCTCTGAATCCCCACCGGTTTCTGCTTATTCGCTGATAAACATCGGCCATGAGTTTTAAATCTCAGCGCCGAGGCTCTCATTGCTGGAGTGCTGAAAACTTGAAGTTAAAATGGAAGCAAAGTTTCTGTACGCTGACTCACAGAGCTAGACAATAGACTTAAAGAACCCTACAGCAAAAGCACGGACTTTTTATGTCTAATTAACACTCATAATTACCTTAGTGAAATGTAATTTCCGCAATGGTCGAGAATATTTCGAGGGAGAAAGAGCAGGAGAGGAAGAAACCGAGCAACGAGGAGTTGCGACTGTATTTAAAGGAGACACACCTGAAAAGTATGATTTGCGCTTTAAAATCACGTATGTTTATTTAATCCTCTCATGCTGATATCTTAGTTGTGTTTGAGTTATCGATTAATTTGTCTGTTTTGTTCGGAAACTTTCTGGGAAATGAACAAAACTGATTCTGTAAAAGACGTTCAATTCATATTTTTACGATTCTAGGTGGTGAATTAAAACTCGGATATATTTTAACAAAAGCGTTTATTTTGTTTCTTAACACAATCCTGAAAACACTTGATTTATGTACACTACGCTTCTCTTTATTTATTTACACTACACTTCTCTTGAGTATTTATTTTCACTGTTCACTTCTCTTACACTGTCGCTCAGTCCTAAGCACTGACCACTGTTCGATGCACTGGCCACAGTCCACTGTACTGACCACAGTTCACGGCGCTGGCCACGCTGGTCACTGAGCACAATCACTGCACTGCTATTCACCCTGATGCACACACTTCACAGCTCAGCTTTCACTTCAGACTTCAGACTGACTCACGGTCGCCGGCCGCCGCGTATTTATACTCGACGGGCGCCGTCGAGAATTTTCTGGACTTTGCAATTAGCGCCAAGAACACACTGGGACTATCTAGTTTGAGGGCTACCGGCAGATGTCGCATTCCGCGCATACAGGTAGTTCATGGTGGCTGCCGGCAGATGACGTAACATTCGTTACAATATTTTTTAACAGCCTGTATGTAACGGAGTTACAGTGTGGCAACAGCTCAGCGCTTCGGTTGGTAAGGTCAGAGGGTTGAATCCCATCATGTCCAGGTTGTTTTCCCATTACATTTCATGTGCAGTGATGTGACCGCAAATGACACCAGTGATGGCAGCGCCAAGCTGTAAGGTAACGCCTGACGATAGAGCAGGTGAAGGATTGATCCCGTCTAGCTGCCAGCTTCATGTATTGAGAACATTAGAGAAATTGTGTCACTTGCCGGAATTGAGACCGGAGGTTGACTATTTGTTGAATTTTTTCCCTGATCACTTTCACATAAAGCCGATTTTGTACCAGAAACAGCGGTCGCTCTATTTTTTATGCCTTTGCCCCGTGCATTTCTCACACCATTGTGGTCTAGAGATGACCAATTCGCAACTAATAATAATAATAATAATAATAATAATAATAATAATAATAAATGCAATTTCCTGAATTTTTTTCTATGTCTTTTTGGCCTATTTTATATAATTCCTGAGGATTGCATGGTCATCCGCAAAAGCTAAACAATTCACATGGAATCTATTATCTTTTTTATTCCAATTTGGATTACATTGACTTTTGCCCCCTGATCTGATCATTTTCTCTAGGAGGGTCTTCAAGGGAAACGGAGAAAGTCCATCGGTCTGTTCAACTCCAGTTTGGATCCCAAATAGTTCGGAGATATTCCTCATGATTTTGACCTTGGAGATTGTGTTAGTTAACGTTTGTTGAGTCTTTGCTCTTGTCTTCTTTCGATGCCGATGCCGGTGTTGTTATTATTATTATTATTGATTGATTGATTGATTTTTTCGTGTTTCCGGGCGCGTCAACTACTACGGTCATTAGTCCCGTTAGTGTAGTGCATGTTTTTCCGGGAGATGGCGGTGATCTTCCCCCGCTGGATGGCGAGATCCGGCGCCGACCTACCGTCAGCTAGTGGGGCTTCCCCCAAACCTGGACTCTCCCACCAGCGGGACACCGCCCCAGCCGGGAGAAGCTCTAAGCTCCCAACCGGTCTCCCGAAATATGTGGTAGTGTAGTGCATGTTAGTGTAAGTGTGTGTGCAAGGAGAGAGGATAGGACAAGGAAGAGGAAGGACAGATCGCGCGCGGTCCGTGGCCCGTTTGGTAGGGTACTGCTCCCGCATTCGCCTGGTATTGATCGGAGAAACCACGGAAAACTACCGATCAGAGCAGCCGGCCGCTAGAATTCTCCTCCAGACAGCAGCTGAATTCGACCTAGCTGAAAAGCTAGTGTCGAAAATCCTGCCGCCGTCAGGACTCGAACCTAGGACCTCCCGGTTAGAGGCGCTGCAGTGACATCAGTTGATGCACTGAGCTACCGCTACCGGTTTATTATTATTATTATTATTATTATTATTATTATTATTATTATTATTATTATTATTATTATTATTATTACGAGGGTTCTGGCAGACGTATGACAAGTTTTTTTCTAAACGAAATGTTATCGGATCACAGAGTTTTACTTGACGCGTGAAAGAAATGCTGTGGTAATGCGTGTTTACAACAACAGATGGCTCTGTGAGTGTCTCTATTAGCACAGAGAGCAATGTGAAATCAGTTGTCTGACTACCGCTGTGCGAGATGAATGTAGCTCATTTCGAGCAGCGCTCATACACCAAGATAGCCGTTCTCCATGGGAGAAATGCTGGAGAATGATGTAGGGAATTCGTGGAGGCTGTTGGGAATAATACCCTTCCATTACGGGCAGTCGCGCGATGGGCAGGAGAGTTTCTGCGAGGACACGTAGCAACCAGCGATCAGCGAAGGCACGTGAGCTGTGAGTGTGCGGAGCGATGTGACACGTGGGGTAAACGAGCATTTCTCTAATCGGGTCTTTAGAACAGACAAGTATTGGTTCTGGAATGTTGTGAACTAATATATGCTATAATGCTTTGCAATATGAAGTCAGTACTGTCATTTTAAATACCTTAACAAATATTTTAAAAAAACATAAATTCGATGTGCTCTTACGTGTTTATGCATTTAGCTCATAGCTTGTCATTTCATGTGTAATTTCACATTTTCCCCATGTTCGCATTCCCACAAAAACAGTTGCCATGACTTATGTCCGACCCTCGTATTATTATTATTATTATTATTATTATTATTATTATTATTATTATTATTATTATTATTATTATTATTATTATTATAAATTAGGCACAGCCACTGGCTCGTAGTATAGTTCCTACAATTAGTTATGCGTATTAATTTGAATGACGTACAGATCATGTCAGTTTAATGAATTTTAAATACACCACTCTCACTCAATAAAATATCTTTCAAAGTACGAAAGAATACAACATGCATTTTCTACAACATAAGTTGAGGTTCAAGATGGGTAGGGTCATTGCGACCATGAATTAGAAAGCATACTGCTTTGCAGTAGGAGGAAAAGAGTTTGACTTAAATTGTCTGGCTAAAATACCTGTCCTTATCTAAGATATCAATAGACATTAATGGAGAGGTAGATGGCGTTGATATTGATTAACAGGGCGAGTCCCGTAACTTTAGCACCTCCTGCGGGTTTTGAAGTTATCGCAATACAGTTTTCACGGATGTGCATGAGGGAATGTTACTAATTGATACGTGTTTTCATTTCTATTTTATCACTTGTATATACCGAGATATTGAGGTACCTTTATTTTTTCAAATGGGACTATACACTTTTTTTAGTATATCATGAGCGTCGTAAAAAGACAAATCCAATGATATACATATACGCTCGTCATGAGAGACTAAAAAAATGTTTAGTTAAAGAATTCAAGTGATAAAAAAGAAATTAACACATGTATCAATTTGCCCCATTTCCTTATGTACTTCCATGAAAACTGGACGGCAATAACTTCAAACATTGAAAAACTGCAGGAGGTGCTAAAGTTACGTGACTCACTCTGTATAAGAGAAAAGTTAATCATTTCCCTGGTAACATTGATAGAGAAAATAGTATTTGTTTCGTGGTCTTCTTAGCATGAACTCTAAGATATTTTTAGCATTTATTATTCAGAAACTTAGAAGATTCATTAACAACTTTTAATGCACCACAAAATGAAGATACTTTATTCGGCGAATCGAATTTAAAATATTCGAAATTTCAAAGGTTTTAATGAAAATCACTCTTGTAGAATAATTAAAAGCATATTTGAGGAAAAAGTTTGAAGCAAAATGCCTGGGGAATGATTGGAATCAATCCCCAACTTTCAAATTAAGAATGAACCACCATGAACCACCAATTGCTTACCACCATGTCTACCAATTTTGTTTACAGAAAACATGAAGAAATAAGTATTTGTATTCAAAATTGTTTGAAACTTCTATAATATTCATGAGACAATATTTAAAGCATTTTTACATCCAAAAAGAATGACATTAAACTTTAAATTATATTACATTTTATGCAATTTTTGTCCCTCCACTCACAGCCAAATATTTCTAACACCCAGTAGAGCGCAAGCTCAGTTTTGGCAAACACAGCCAATGTTCCAAGAAAGCAGAACGTTGTAAAATGTACTTGAATCATTCAACATGGACACATACAAACGTGTTTAGCTAGTTGATGTAAGAGAAGTCGTGTGAAAGTCTTACAAGTTAATTCCCCGAAATGATGACAGGAAATTTCAGAAGAACTGTATGAAATGTTTAGCTGATAGTTTCTGACAAACACGAACTAATCCCACTAATGAAATAATAATGTTAAATTTTTGTTTTACAAACAAATCTCTCATGTCATATCCATCATTTCGCACATTAAACATTGCTCTCAGTGAGTAGTTTTATTATTTCTATTCCATTTGGTGCCTCTTATACGTAATGATCTGAAGACGAGTGTTGGTGCAGTCGACGAAGCGTGTCTGCTCTGTTCGGCAGAATCAGTACGTTGTTTGCGTCCGAACTTTTCTTCGGCCGAGCACGAATCTACTCTGGCCGTACCTTCATACAGCGATGCACTGAAGCGGTAAGACATTAAATGAATAAACACGTAAACATAAAGACGGAAATTCAAAACAAACGAAAATAGTTTACAATATTTCCTAAGGAAAAATTCAAGGGTACCTATAGTCCTCTTAATGAAGGAGAAAACAATCACGTTATCAAATAACTCGGCACAACGAGATTTGAATTATCGCACATTTGGCAAAGTGAGAAAAATTAAGGCCGTAATTATAATCCTAAACATTAAAGAATTCGGGTTATTTAAGTTCTAGTTAGAAAGATTCTACTACATTACAAAATCATAAAAAATATGTATTAGAGGCATAACAGTATCTAATGAGAGTGGTTCAAAATAAATGTTACAAACTTCTAAGGCAGGTAGCCGCGTCAAAAATGATAACGTTTTTCCAATGAACTAGTGACGCGGTATCCCACTTAACAGAGGTACACCAGCAACTTTTCTGATATCGCTCTCCTTATCGGTGGGCATTGGAGCAACTTATCCCGCACCACACTTGTACCCGAAAGACATTGCATTCCCTGTAGAGTACTGTCGGTGATTTTTGTGTCGTAATTTTTATAACCAGAATATCATTTACAACAATCTTATTGAAGAGGTTGTATTTATAACTTGAGTATTTCGAACTCCATACGGAGAGAATGACTTTGTACCTGTCAAACATTGCTATCGTGTCTCACCAGTGCAGCAACATGGGAATCAAAGTGTATATAACGTTTAATACGAAATGATCAAGAGAAATGTGGAAAGGGTTTGGAATGAGAGCGAAAAGAAAGTGCGCTACAAAAAACTCACTGAAGCTAACCAGAGATTTCATCTACCAGCAACTAAATAGGATGTAGTACATCTCCTTCAAAATCAAGCAGATGTATCATAGGGGTTTCTCAGGTTCACCTTTCAATAATTACGCCATCTCTCAAACTCCAATCATATAATTATAATAGTTGGAAAGGGAATTCACCATTTTTGGTTGAAACTGCAACCTTGAGGAAGAAATTTATAATAAATAAAATTTATAGGGGAGTGTAATGGAAACATTTTGGGTATTAGATATATTGTATTATATCTGACAAGTGATTAATCAACACCCACGAAAATTATACATAATTTATTTCAGAGTTTAAACTGATATTTAAGCCGTACATTTATTTTATTAATCGTTGTGATAATAAAATGATATTCTATTAAAAGGGCAATTCTAGCATGCTAGCTAGCTTTTCAAACGGTTTTTGGGTTGACTTGAGTGTCATATTATCTACGGATATCTCAGTTTATTTGATGCGCTGTATAACCAGGAAAGGAACGTGCCACTGTCACATGGTGGGATTTCACAACTGCTCGGTCATGGCATCCCATAACGTATCTTAATACCGCCCAGGAAAGCTGTTATATTTGGGCTGTTGCTAAGTTCCCAGATTATGGCGTGATGGCGATAATAATAAGAAATATAGGGTTTAAGAAGTAGTTACATTTCTAATATTAAATTATTGTTTTACATTTGATTAAGATTGATATGAATACTTTTAATGAGAATATTTTAAGAGTTTCTGGAATTTTTTATCTCATTACATGGATATTATAATGATAATTATTATGAAATCACCTATTAAGTTATTTTCTGACGATGATGGAAGAATTCCCTTTAAAATACGGAGGACATTTAAGGCATTCTTTTCGGGGACCAACCATTCGAACGTAATGCGCAAGTGCTGAAGATGCTTCAATGCAAAGTCCAATCAGTACATATAGTTTAACAAACTGTGTTAATTAAATTATATTTCTGTAAATAGCATATACCTTTGAGAAAAAATTTTAAGACTAAATTGATACCTACGTGTAGAATAAAACTGTAGATGTCTAGTTATTTTCAAGATTTGGGTATACTGCGTCGAAATCGCTGGTGCATAAAACAGCAAACGTTTCGCAGGATTAAATGCACCAACATCCACTCTCACATTTTCTACTGCTGTTTCTTCGAGATTTCTCTTTCCGGCAAGACAATATCTACGACGCCACATGTTTGTCACTGGCTAATGACTGAAGGAGTTTTCCCAAGCGGCTGTGTGGCTGTTTCCAGCTACGAAGCGGCAAAGTTAAGTAAAGTAAGTGAGCCTAATCCCACAAATTTTGAAATGAATGTGTCCGCATTTTGGGGTACATTTCTCATTTTAATTCCCCAAAAATGTTTTTCTGAATGCTTCTTTTAGTACTTGATATCTTACGAAACGAGGTCATTTAACGGAGCACAAAAAGTAGGATTTCGTAAATTGATTCTAAAAGTAAAAAAAAAATATCATTCGCATCAAAACGTACAAAAAGAAGCTTCTTTCTATGACACTAATATGGCGCAGAGAAGATGAAGTGGCAACGAAAGAGCATTAGGACGCGCATCTTGAGTAGACGCGTCGTCGGAATAGTCGGACAGAAGAGATAGCTCGGTGGGGGGTTGGGGAGATTTACTGCTGAATGGAAAATGCAAAAAAAGAGAAAAAAAGAAACTCCTCAACCACGCTCGGGAGAGAATGGAACGGCGGATTCATGCGCTCCACTTTCCTTTTCTCACCCAAGGGACTCATGGATGCAATTGCCAAATAAATACAAAAATATCGCTTAAGTTTCCAGAGCGCAGCATAAGTTGCAAGAGTGGATGCATACGCAAAGCGACGTTTCGTGAATACGGAAAGACAAAACTAGAAGTCGTAGAGGACATGAATGACAGAAATTTGAAATGAATCACAGCATTGTATGAGAAAACTTTGATACTAATATGTACGAAACTCCTTTGCATGCATTTTTCAAAGAGGTTGTATTTTCTGGTGCATAATAAATACTTCTTATACTTTTTGTATTGTATGGTTGGCTTCAGAGAGAAATGCACGGAGAGTACTTTTCAAGCTGTATATTTCTTTGTCAGGAAAGTCTGTCTTGAAATCAATACACAAAACATGTATTCAAAAAAAGGAAGGCATCCTTATAAAAAGGGTTCTCAGCAGATAAACAGTTTCTGAAAATATTACACCAAGTTTCTGAAAATATTACTTTGTGAAATAATATCTTCATCTTAATTAATTTTTTCGGTTTTGTTTTCATTTCTATGGTGCTTTATACATTATACTTATTTTAAGAATCTAAATTTCAACAGTAAAATTCGTAATGAGGTGTAAGATACATCTTTTTCAGTGTATAATGCAATCTTAAAAATATATAAAATTGGCAGGAAGTTCCGTGTGGAACTTTCAAGTCACGAAAACTTGACTCCATGACACGCAAGGTACCATGACACCGCAAGACATAGTGCACGAAATAAGTGAATACGAAATTATGAGGCACTGCAAGTTCCTTAGGGAACGAATCACAGCGGGAAGTTGTGAGGATTGGACGTCATGCCATCCCATTATCGCAGGATCTGTCTCCGGATGATTTCCACTTAAACGTGAAATGCAGTAACACATGGGAGAGCAGGTTTTACTTTCTCGTATACGTACGTACATACGGAGAATACGAAGTATAGAGAAAGTTATGAAATGCTGCGGAAAATCGATTTCGAGATTTCAATGGAAATACACGTTTTGGGATCCCCTGATAACGAATAAGTGTTTTTTTAAAACGTCTGTCAAAATGTCTGTCCGTCTCTCTGTCCGTCTACGAACATCACTAACGCCTTAAACATATGTATGACTTTTTCAAAATGAATATTCCCCAGCCGATCTGGTTCGACGCGTGGCGCTGCGATTTTGAAAAAAAAATTTAAAACTTGGGGGTATTTTACATGAAGTCCCTGGGACATTTTAAAAATTTTCTCAAAAATGGCTCCAAAATTTTTCTTTAAATTTTTTGAAAGAATAAAGTAAAATTTACTTATGAAGATGGCAGAGCGCAATAACTACTCATTTTTTTAAAAAAATGTGCAAGACCTTAAAGAAAGAAGTAGATATGGAGAACACATTTTACATGAAGAAAAAATCTATCTTCAATTTTGTTGTTGTAGTAAGGCGCCAAAAAATTCAAACTTTTGGAATTTTTGAAAATTCAGTGTTAAAAATTAAAAAAAAGATTTTCTCAAAAAGCGACTCCAAAGTTTTTAAACATATTAGGAAAAGTGCCAAATGTACTTTATTAGTTGACATAAACGTAATTTTTTTGTATTATTTTGTTTTTTCAACATTTACAAAAATGTCATTTTTTTACTAGCCTCTCACATCGTTTACATTCACATTAGCGGCGTTTTGTTCTCATTATTGCATTTACAAGTACATGTGCTTTAAATGATGTCTTATAAAGATTCCCAAAATCTCAAAAGTAAAGTTTACAGTAACGTCTTAACGCCATTTTCTTAAAATCGGCTCCAAGTTTTTCACCGAAAACATATGTGACGAGGTTTTATTCTTCTGTATAAGTTAAATAAAGCTTCTGTATAAGTTATATTTCGATACTAACATTAGAAAACAGAAAAACTGAAAAACATTCAAAAAAGTGTTTCTGAGCTACAATAAAATTGCAGCTGGCAGGAAGATTGGGCAAGACCCAAAATCTAGCCCAGACCAAAGACATAAGAAAACTAGCAAGTACGAGAAAGTCTGTGCCGTTCTGTAGCACCACTAGTTCATTCATGAGATGTGGATCCTTGTGAATGGATGGACCCTTGTGGATTGGATCCTTGTGAAACATGAGATGTTCCGAGAAATATTACTATTATTAATTCATATAATAATAATAATAATAATAATAATAATAATAATAATAATAATAATAATAATAATAATAATAATAATAATAATAATAATAATAATAATAATTGTAAAGTTTTTTCATGTCTTCTTGAAAGTAAAGTCATTAGACTGACGTGGTACAGACAAAGGGAAAAGGACCTTAGGGAATTAGGATCTCCAAATTTAGAAGGTTGTGATATAATTAGAAAAATTACAAGATCGCAGAGTTTCGAGATGGAAAAGAAAGACAAACGAAACACATGGCCTGAGGAACGAAAGCAGACCCTTTCGGTGCGTATGAAACTGGGCTAACAAGAAGGCCATAAAGTGTTGATTCCGCGATGTCCTATGTGACGCTTTCGCGAAGAAGCAAAAAAGTATTTCGATAATAAGCAATGTACATTGGATGTGATTTTGGAATATCTCATGGCGAAACATATCGGCATTCGCTCTCGGGATATCTGGGGAACTGGGGAAAAACATGATCAAGATAGGATATATAATATTACTTCAAAGCGCTTTTCACTATTTGAATTTCCAGGTGTTGGTTTTCTGGAATATCAACTTCATTTAATTAATACATGCTCAGATTACTGATGAGAGCTAAGACATCAACGGAGAAAATAAATTTGAACACTTTAAAGAATATTTGAAATTTCATACGTTGTCCAGGAAAACCACTCCCACTCTCCTTTTGTTATTTAATGACAATTAAATATGTAAATTCTGAATAATTAACACACTTCTGTAGTACAAAGCTAATATTGAATTTTCCATAACACACTAGTGATTTGAATTTGCATTCTCCTTCTCTATTTTTTATTTTTCTTCTCAATAAATGAACTAAGAAAAAACAATCCAAACCATATTTTTTCCTCTCCACTGATATATTCAAATACAACGCACATTTTGCGAATTCCTAAACAACAAAACCAAAATATCATTTCCAATCCTTGTTTACAACAACGTGCTTATCTAGTATTTCTGTGAACGTCATAAATGTTTCGGAAAGGAGAAGAAAAGTATTTCACGAATTCACCATTCAACGTTTAAACCGACAAATTATATCCAGAGCTCATTTAAATTATCCAAACTATGCCATTTATTTCTCAATAATAACAATATGTAACACCTTTATAAACGCCAGTGTATAATGGTTTTTAGCTTAGTTCCCAAACTTTACGCGTGAAAAATTAAATAACTGATTCCGCGACTTAACTCCGCGACGGACAATCGCGAGCCGCAGCAGAGATCTAAGAATTATGCCTAGCCGTCCACCGCTTCTGAATCCATTTTCATTGCGGGCGTTATGAACGCGGCGTTTTAATGAACAAGCCGCTTCCTGGCCTGCGAGCTGTGGAAGTGGGCTCCCGCGTCGCGCCCCCGCGTCGCGCTGCGCCGCGCCGCCGGCCACCGCGCCCCGGGGAGACTTCCGGCCGCGCGGCCTGGTCAAGCGGCTGGAGCGGGAGTGGGGCGTGGCGTGAAGCGTGTGGGGGAGCGTGAGGGAACGAGACGGAGAGTGTGCTGGGGAGGGTACCGGCAGAGTTTGACGGTATTCTTGACGGGGGCGTGATGGGGAGCGTGGCGGGAATGTGTTGGTGAGTGTGATGGTGGAGGGTGTGGTGTGTTCCGGTGGAGCGAGACGGGGATCGTGAGAAATGCGACGGGAGCGTGACGGGAGCGTGAGAGGCGTGACGGGGGGGGGCGTGACGGGAGCGTGACGAGGGAGCGTGACGAGGAGCGTGACGGAGCGTGACGGGAAGCGTGACGCGTACGGGCGTGACGGGAGCGTGACAGGGAGCGTGACGGGAGCGTGACGGGAGCGTGAGAGGAGCGTGACAGGGAAGCGTGAGCGTGACGGGAGACGTGACAGGGAGCGTGACAGGGAGCGTGACAGGCGTGACGCGTGACGGGAGCGTGACGGGAGCGTGACGAGGCGTGACGGGAAAGCGTGACAGTGACAGGGAGCGTGACGAGAGCGTGACCGTGGGCAGGGAGCGTGACAGGGAGTGACGAGGGAGCGTGGAGGAGCGTGACAGGCGTGACGGAGAAGCGTGACGGGAGCGTGACGAGGAGCGTAACGTGGCGATTGGACGTGAGAGTGTGACGGGTGTGATGAGCAGGTAATAGGAGGGACAAGGGAAAGCGTGGGATCGACACGGGAGCGAGTTGGGAGCGGACGGAAAGCAGGACTGAGAGCGGGACAGGGAGCGGGACGAGGAGCGAGACGTGGAGGAAGGAGCGAAGTGGGGAACGCGGAACGCGGTGGGAAGCGAGGCGGGAAGCGAGGCAGGGAGCGGGACGGAAACGTTGCACAATGGAGGGAGTGCGAGAGAGAGCGCGCCATGCGGCGTCTGCAGGGCGGAGAGGTGGGAGTAGGCGGGTAGAATCGAGGCGGGCGCGGCAGGCGAAGATCGCGGCAGGGAAGTGGGCGGAATTGAAAGACAATATACGGGAACCAAGACGGATGTATACAGGGGCGAGGAGTGTGCGCGGAGGAGGAGAGAGCGGGGCGGGGAAGAGCAGCGAGAGGTGAGTTGGGATGCAAAGGTGAGCTGGGAGGAGGGCAAGGGAGGTCGCATCTGCACGGAAGCTGGAATGGGAAGCGGAAGAGCGGGGTCGACTGTAGTGAATGCGGGGCGGAGCGGTTTGTTAGGGGTGACGGAGAAGAGGGCGAGTGGGCGAGGAGGTCGCAACGCAAAGGGAGGGGTAGGGAGCGTACAGGGGGCGGAAAGGGGGGACGCTAAGCGAATGTGTGCAGGGCGGGGCAGAGCGCGTAGCGGGGAGGATAACTGAAATAAGAGGGTCTGGGGATGCGCGGTAGGGGCAAGTGCAGGGAGGTGCGGGGGTGGAATAGTGCAGGATGGAGTCAGAAGGGGAGGGATGGGACGTCGGACAGAGCGCGGATTGCGGGCCGCGGCGGGGCGCAGTGCGTGACGTAGGGAGGCGCGGGGGGCTTGGCGGGACGGGACGGGGTTGGGCGGGGCGGGGCGGGGAGGGGCGGGGCGGGGCGGGGCGGGGCGGGGCGGGGCGGGGCGGGGGGCGGGCAGGCGTGCGGCCGCCCGGTGCGGCTGATGAATGGTGCCCTCCGCACTCGCGATGGAATTCCCGTGTTTTGCTGCGACGGCGGGGCATTACGGTCGCCGGCGGCGAGCGCGGCGTCGCCCTCCGCCCCTCGCCCTTTGCCCGCCCGCGCCCCGCCCCTCGCCGCCCCCCCCCCCACCATCGCGGCACTGCGTCCCGGCCCGCTGTTCGCCGGCCCCGCGCCCTTTCGGGCGGCGCGGCGGTCGGCGGTCGGCGCGGCGCGGCACGGCGTGGCGTGGCGAGGCGTGGCGTGGCGTGGCGTAGCGTGCGTGGAGGCAGATGGAGGCCGGGCACCGCCCCCTCCTATGGCGAGGGCAGACGCGTGGGTGTACGCAATGGAGATGGCGAGAACGAAACCAGACGCTAATTTAGTTGGGCACAACAGAGATGGTAATGAGAGTGACTGTGACAGCAACGCTGTGGAGAGAGGACACTGAGATGGTGGTAGCAGTCCTGGGCACGGGTAGTAGCCACTGACAAAACAATACTAGCGGTAATACTACCAGTAATGAACCGCGCACAATGCAGAATGTATCTGAATCATACCATGAGTATATTCGGCATGTTTGCTGTGCTGAAGGCGAAAAAGAGGGAGCATTTTCATACGTTAAAAGATCGATTTTTACATGTTTTTTACAGAGCATATAACGCCAGCTTGTGGCGTACGAAACGGCGCAGTAGGGGATAGCCGGCAGCTGCTGCATAAATGGTAGAAACAAGCTTCACTTAGGCCATTGCGGTCAGACGTCGCGAAATGACGGCACATGGCTGGCAGATGCAGGCGCGTAATGCAAGGCTCTGCTGTGCAGCAGACGCGCGGGGCGGCGCGTGCGCTGTATGGACGGACAACGCGATAGCGGCTCGGGAGCGGGGCTGAGGGGTAATAGTAGGCGATAGAGGCTGTTACAATGGCTGCGGTAGGAACGGAGTACGACCAACTGCAGTGTTTCTCGCGGTGGCGGGGGCGGCGGCTGCGGAACCGGCGGAGGTCCAGGAATTAATAGCGGCGGAAGATCGTGGTGGTATCGAGCCCGGCGGCGGAGGGGAATCGCGCTTTAGGGCTGGGGGGGGGGGGCAGCAACCCAAGTCGAGGCGCATTGCAGCGTCGAAGATCCCCGTGGCAGCACGCGTGGCCAGGCGAGGGCCGCGCTGCCGTGTAGCAAATGAGTGTGGATTTCGCGTTTCCTCGCCCATCAACTATTTGGTCAATGGTCTCGCCCGTAGAGTGTAAGCTATACCCGGGTGGTGGGCGTATTCCGTCCGTTGTCGGTGGAGGACGTACGCTCCGGTGCCGACATACGTCGCCTCCGTCGTCTGCTTGCGGAGTTTCCCTATCCAAGTACCTCCCCTACCGCGGTACCGCCTCCGCCGGGGAAAGCTCCCACCCGTACGATATCGTATTGTGTGTACGTGTGTAAGAAGACAGGAGAGCACAAGGGTAAGGAAGGAAAGATGGCGTGTACTCCGTGGACCGTTTGTTACAGAACTACTGCCCCGCCATTCACTTGGTATTGAGAAAATAACTCAAGACAACCAAACAGAGTAGCCGGGCTCTAGAATTCTCCTTCAGGCAACGGCTGAATTCAACCTACCTACCTAACTAGTGCCAAAAATCCTGCCATTGTTTACGAACCCAACGACCACTTAGTTAGAGATGCTGAATCGGCAATGGTGATGCCACTGAACCATCTCAGCCGGATCGAGTATCATATAGCGCCGTGTTGCGGCAATGGTAGAAGGGAAGAGCGAAAATGTAGCCCTGAGTTGGGAAGGGCGGGTTCACACACCAGGTGGTATTAAGAGGCGGCGATGGGCAGGAGAGGGCGAGAGACTATAGTGTTGTGGCAATCAAACGAATGAGATAAGTACTCTGCCACAGGTTCTCATCTGGGCAAGCATGATTTAAGTTGTGTTTAGAAAGAGGAGGCAGGCCTGGTTTAAGGAGAAACGTCCAAATAAATGTTTTTGATGAACGGGGGAAATGGGCGGACTGGTAAGTGGGTAGTTGTAACGGACAGATTGAATGAACAGAGAAAATGGGCTGAGTAAACGAGAAAAGAGGATATGTAGAGGAAGCGGAGCGGATGAAGCGTGCAGGGAGTATGAGAGACTTATCGAGCACAGTGAACGAGCAGAGGAATCGAGGTGAACGAACGAGCAGAGGAAGCGCGCGTTGAGAACGGGGAGAGGGAACGTGCAGAGAACGGGCAGGGAGAATGGACAGAGGAAATGGATAGAGGAAATGGGCAGAAGGAATAAGCAAAGGGAATCGGCAGAGGGAACGGGAAGAGGGAATGGATAGTGGGAACAGACAGAGGGAACGGGCACAGAGAATGTACTCAGGGATGAGTAGAAGGAAGATCATAGGTTGAAGGAACGGGCAAAGGAATTCCAAAAGGGAACGACAGAGGAGGCGGACGGGAACGACAAGAGACAAAAATGTCCCTAATGTCAGAATACAATAGGCGCATATCAGTAGACTAGAGAAGGCAAGGCGACTGCAGTTGCAGCACCGGCTCCAATTTTCATCGGCCATATATTTAGTAGAAGTACGTACGTATATGTATGTACGCCCTCGCGCTAGGAACGCGCGCGCGAGAGAGAGTATGTTTGTGGCGTGAGAGCTTAAAGGTAATGCCGTGAATGGAAAAGTATTTATTGTGCCTACAATACGCAAGGGTCGCAACCCAATCCAGACATATCGAATCGCCCCTTTCGCATACAGATATCGATATGAATATGCTATACCAAAGGAGACATGAGTGGGTTAATCGGAAATTGTTTTCATCTGGATGTCATCTTTAATGTTTCGTCTCAATTTGCTTTCTCGCTTTTGCTGCACAATTATGGGAAACCTAGACTCATTTTTGAAGAGTCATCATCAATTCGATTTTTATTATATCTTTATTGACTAGGATATCAATATTTGGATTCACTGAGATCTGCATTCTGAACACTTCATTCCGAGACACTCTGTAGTAATGACTTTACCGAGGAATGGGTGGCGGGCGAGGGCTGGTGGTGCCAGGGTGGACCTGGGCCTGCCGCGTCCGGTCAGGCCATGGTTGGGCACCGCGCGGCCGCACGTGGGTGGGTGAGGGGAGGGGCAACCGCGGAGCAGAGGACGGGGCAGGGCGGCGCCCGGGCCTCGGCCGCGGCGGCCGACCGTGTGGGGGGGGAAGAGTCAGAGGGGGGGCGGGGCGCGGTTGCGCTGGTTAATTAGCCGTATTACCTCCGACGCGCCGCGCCGCCGCAATTCCATACATCAGCATTGCCAGGCGGGTGCGCGCATCACCCGCGCGCGCGCTCGCGCCCTCTACACGCCCGCAGGAACTCGCGGCCGGCCCCTCCGGCGCCCTGCGCTATTCCTCCTCCCCCGCCCCGGGCCCCGTGCACAGCGCCTTTGCGCACCTCCCTCCCCGCCGCGTTGCTTCCGCCCTGCGCCCGCAGCACACAACCTCCGCCGTTCACATACCCCGCCTACGGCATGCCGTCGTTGCCCCACGCCAAGCGCAATCTTCACGAAACAAACTATCCTCCTTTACCGACCGGGATATCTAAAAGCGTGATTCATTACATGATCATGCATTATCTCAGATAAGTCACAAAAATCACACACGTTACTTTGCAAACACATTGTTTTTTTGGTCGTTTTCAGAAAATTGGTGACATGATTATCCCCATGGTGCTGAGACCCAGATGTTTATTTCTCAATGACACATGGCGGATAATCACTATTATAACAAATCATAAACATTTTTCAAAATATCAGTTTTGCGGTCCGTAAAGTCACTACTACAGTGTCTCGGAAGGATGTGTTCAGGGGCACCTTACACAGCATTAAACGGAACCTCCCCAACGCGGAAAGGGAATGGTTTTTCATGTCCTCCAGGAAAACAAAAATCTTTATAAAACGGAATTCCTATGAATTTAATGCAATTGGCAGAGAGACGCGCGATGTTCTTAATGAACTGAATGTATCTGCAAGCGTGTTTTAAATTCTCTATCCATGCGACATGGGATTTAGTCACGGGAGGCGAACATTGAAGGAGAGTGGATTCAGCTGTCAGCGTAGAATTCGACCTTTGGATCGCTTGTCTCTTAAGGCGTTGGTCGTAGGGTAATTCCCTCTCTCTCTCTCTCTCTCTCTCTCTCTCTCTCTCTCTCTCTCTCCTCTCTAATCGTGGGAAGGTGTACGAGCATCGCTTCTATTCACACATCTTGCCCCACATTGAAAATCTTAACCCCTCGACGAGATACGCATTACTCAAGGCCGTGCGAGGGTATCAAAAAGTCATAGTACTGGGTTGTGACGCATTGTGCGGTGAATGCCAGCAAGTGGTCGGAATATAGCCAATAAGGTGTGTATCTTTCAACTCAGAAGCTGGCAATGAAGAGTGTTTATGAATTGATGGAATGAATGAAGAGTGAATATTCATTTAATGGTGATTTTTTCAATAGATACGTTATATGTTAATGTATTTTGATAATTCTAATGAAATAATGTAATTTACTACTTTGAAGGCACAAACGTCAAAATCACAAGTGTTATGAAATGGACAACTTTGCATAAAACGGAAACATCCCTAAACCGGAATTGTTTTGTGTCCCGATGGATTCCAACTTAGGCAGATTTTACTGTATTGATATCCTAGTCATTCGCTCCCCAATAAAGATCTAATTGATGATGATACTTCATGAATGAGTCTAGGTTTCCCTTAATTGTGCAGAAAAATAGCTGTATGTGAAAAGGGGCGAATCGATATGTCTGGATTGGGTTGCGGCCTTGTGGGCACAATAAATTCCTTTTCTTTTAGGGCATTACCTTTAAGCTCTCACACAACACACATACACTCGCGCACGCACGTTGCTAGCGCGAGGTCGTACATACATATACGTACGTACTTCTACTAAATATGTGGCTGATGAATAATTAATAAGATCCTTGAGCTTTGACCGTCACAAAGGAATTCCAGTGATTGCCGTCATCCAGTTAGACGATTACGTGAGCTTGATGAGGGTTTCCCATGAATTGCGCTATCTCAGAGCCAATCCTCGGTCTGTCTGTTGAAGTGCTTTCACCCATGCTCTCATTTCCAACGTATCAGCAACGCACGTTCTTGGATACGAATAAACGTCGGAGATTGTGCGTCCTTGGCGAAGTGAAGCCGGGAAATTTTTCATGGGGTGACAAGACACAGCGACACCTTCCGACATGGTTGCCGATGATGCCATTAAATAACTTTCAGCTTGGACGACGTTGCGGAAATTATAGTGGTAATGAGCCATATACGAATCCACTAAACTGAAAACATCTACGACTAACTACGAACGTTTCACTACTTGCACACGTCTTCTTGAACTATTTTTCCTAGATGCGAAATGTAATAGTAATTTCTACAGATATTCTATCAAATCTATAGTATGCCGATGCGAATTATTTTTCAAAACATGTTGGTGAAAATTTAATTTTCGAAATGTTTCCAACACTTGCCGCCGCTACATTTGTTCACAATTTAACTACAAAAAGCAAATGAGTGGGTAGGAATTTTGGAGCGTAAGTGCCAAGATCATCCTTCTTCACATACTGATTTTGACGTTCTTGGGGTTGACTAAATAAATAAAATAATCGTTCTCAACGTCTCTCTCCTTGCAACCGGAGAATCAGCTCCATACACAAGTAAATGTTTCATGCTAGAAAATTCGCAGAACGTTTCGATCGACTTTCAGTTTCCCAGTTTCTTCTGCGAAACGCGATGGGTTATATTTTTCAGAGGGAACATGGGCTTCTTCCCAGCCTAATAATGTTTTGAAAGAATCAAACGGCTTTTAATGATCCAGGAGTAAAATGACCTATTCCCAGCGTGTGAGTGTTATTAGGTTCTTGCAGTCAGTATTGCTCACACTCAGAAAATAGAATGATAGTATTTTTAACGCATTCCTGAAAATTAAAAATAGCATTACAGCTCAAATGCGTTCTATTTTTACCCAAATAAATAGTATTATTAGAGAACAATTAATACAAATTTCTTACAATAAAGTTTCTACAAATATTCTTGTGAGTGCGCTAGTCAAACTTGATCTCATGGTCGCGTAAGAACGAGTCTTAAAACACTTTTATTTTATTCACTGAAATTGACAAAGAACTTGTTTCATGTGGTTTCTATTCCACAAGAACGTTCCTCCTGTAAGCACATAATTTACAATGGTGTTTCCAAAAGTTTATCGTGAGTGCGCTAATCAAACTTTAGTCGTGAGTAAACGTGTCCCTCCTTCCACTCCTTCTTTTACGTTTTCATTGAAGTTGACAAAGAGCTTGTCATCTGCTTTCTAATCCGTATTAACTTTCCGCCTGTAAGCATTATGCGTTAGCACAAGATTTCCAAACATTTCGCCACCAGTGCGCTAATCAAATTTTTATCGTATCGTCGTGTAACAAACGTAACTTTGAGAACTTTTGTTTCATTCATTATATATGATAAAAGGCATGTTGTAACCTATTGTTGTTTCTATTCCGTATGCCCGTACATCACGAGGCTATTTGGCGCCAGCGAGCGAGAGGCCAAGCCAAAGGCCACGCGAGCGAACTCCCAATCGCTGCCGGGTTTGCGTCGGGGGCGCTGGCTCTGAATCGGCCTGTTTGAGCGGGGGCGCGCGCTCGCCGGGAGAGGCCGTGCTGAGATTCACGCGTGCGCCCGCCCTCCTTGGCCCACCCACCCCCTTCGCCCCTCGTCGCCGACCCACCCCTCCCCGCCCCGCCCCGCCCCTCCCCTCCCCTCTCTACCTGCCGCGCTAGCCCACCACGGCCCGACCCGCCCGCCCTCCTTCTTACCGTCCCGCCTGCCCTTCACCGCCCACCACAGCGCCGCACCGTTCCGCCCCGCCCGCCCACCCTCCTTGGCCCATCCACCCTCCTCGGCCCGCCCCATACGCCTACTTCCAGCGCCCCCCTCCGCCCGCCCGCCCCGCCCCCTTCCCCCGCCCACCATTCTCCGTCCGCCCCCCCCCTTCGCCCCCCCCTCGCCGTCCCGCCCCTTCCCCCGCCCGCCGTTCTCCGTCCGCCCGCCCTCCTCCGCCCGTCCTCCTCCGCGCGCCCTCCTCCGTCCGCCCTCCTCCGCGCGCCCTCCTCAGCCAGCCCGCGCGCGCACGGGCGCAGTTCTGCGGCGGAGAGCTATCGCGTCCGGCCCCTCTGATGCTTGAATATTAACAGGCACGGGGCGGGGGTGCGCGGCAGCCGGCCTACGGCTTCTGTGTGCCGGGGCTGGGCCCTCTGTCCCGTCGCGACTCACTGACTCAACAGCACGCGCATTTGTCTCTCTGCAGCAGCAGCCGCAGCCGCAGCAGCGGCGGATCCCGCACCCGGGCTGGCGGGTACTAGGGCTCACTCGCACACTCACACACTCACGCACTCATGCACTCATGCACTCACACACTCGCCGCTGGCAGGCGAGGTCGTGCCGGCTTGATGGAGAGCGCGATGTAATCCCATCAGTGACGAGGTAGGAGCTTCTAGGAGATGGCGTTCATTAAATGAAACACACTCATGTCTCCTTGTTTTTAACAATGATTTATTCTTATACTAGTATGTAATCGTAATAGGTTAGCAAAATGAAATGAGACATGTGATATTGAAGATTCATAACTAACATACATATGAAAATTATTATTGATAAGACATCTTCAAAAACAAACTTTTAGTCCAGATCAATTGTACTCCCATGAAAGTCAATTTGTACGCTCAGATCAGTTTATAAAAGGAAGCCCATTGATCATATCAATTTCATCGCCATACAAGATGTAGCCGGAACGAATAAATCAGATGAACGAATAAAGAGCGCAAATTTTTGCCAGGAAAAGTGAAGTCTAATTATAGTATTAACTATCATTTTCGAAAATCTTCGAAAATCGAGCGAGTTCAATGACAGTGAGACCCGCGAAATTTTTTGAACCGTTCTATTCGTAAAAAAAACAAATAAAAATTGGAACCTTTTTGTTTTTTAAATAAATTCATGTAAAAAATTATGTGATATACACGATTTTTCAAAAGTGTACTTGAGTTTATTCAAAGATTTAATTTTAAGGACAATACTATATAAGAAAACAAAAACTCCGTCAATATTGTAGTTTTGCCAATTTTAATTAAATCAGGCGCCGATTTACATGTCGGTAAGCGGGTTTTCCTCCCACATGCATCTTGTCCAGTGAATGACCACCCCAGCCGAAAAAACTCTAAGCTCCCGACTGGTCTCACAACATGTGTGGTTGTGAGGTTGGGTATTGAACCTACCTAAGTGAGTTTTGTGTTTGTGTGTGTGTGGGTAAGAAGGGAGAATAATTAGGCAGGAAAGTTCTCTCGCAGCCCGTGATCCATTTGTGAAGATACCACTCCGGCAATCCCCTGGTATTGATTGGGAAAACCCTAGAAAACTACATATTAGAGTGCCGGCTGCTAAACGTAACATCCAGATAGAGGTTGAATTTAGACTCAGCTACGTAGCTAGTGTCGAAAATCCGCCACCACATGGCATATATTTTCATGGAGACGCCATAATGGCAGTAATTGCGAATGCAGAAATAAGAAGACCGCCGTCGGGTCTTCCCGGTAATGCGTTCCTGTTGAGTTGTAATGATGATGATGTGAGTAATGGGCATTAAGATAGAGATGGTCGAATGAGAGGCGGGGAAACGGGAGACCTCCGTGGAATCCTACCGGCAGCCATCATCAATTCCACTTAGGTCGGACGGCGATCGAATCCCAGGCCCAGCAATGGAAGGCGAGGAGTCTGCCCGCTGCAGAATGTGATACCTTCAGGAATCGATATTCTCAATCTTCCCAGTTACTCTATTCGCTGCAATTAATTACTTGACAAATGGGCTTATCAAATTCATTTCGCTCTGGAGATGAGTGATTTTTAAAATTAATCTTTAAAAAACGAGCCTGTCAAACGTTTTACTACAAATAAACATGGTGTGGGAAACAACCACTTTTCTAACAAAATTAACAGCAGGAACCCAACTATCTTACACATTATTACACATTTACCTATCAGAATTACAATCACGTACTTGGAAATGAGAATTAAGTTCGGTAGTGAAAGTTCTTCATATCGAGCCATTCATACAAATGTAAATTTGCAATGATAAGATCTCCATGCAGCTGGTTACGATCTGCGGATCGGGGAGCGCAAATGATTATAATGCTGCGTACGTTTTCTGGGTCTAAGTAGCAGCATGCCTTTTAGTGGCAAGAATGCAACTCAGAATATAGAATGTGATTACTGGAGGGAACAAGTTTGGAAAATACTATTTAAATTCGGACAGGGCAATGTTTCATTCCCTATCTTATTTTGAACAATCATTCTTCAAAATTCAAATAATCTAAAACTCTGAATAGCCTTTTTAGTTCCATTTGTTTCTTAAATACAGAGATATTATATATCAATCCAACGTGAATTTGTAAAGAGCAAAATTTTATTTTGTTTTTACATGCTGTCATTCCACTCTCACTCGGTCATTATTCAGAATAATCATCATTATTATACTTTTACCACATCGGTTTTTTCTCTATCAAGTATATATTTTATATAAAGAATTACCTCCATTTCCAATTTTTGACACGTAATGATTCATAGATAGTAATCAGTCAGACTATACTGAGAATTTGCAAGAAAAATACAAATAAACGATGCTGGATACCAAAAAGACCCCTAAGTACGGTGAGAGGGTGATTGTTAATGTATGTTATCCAATTCAAAATAGTGAGTCGCTCTGAACCACTTCCGTCATCCTTCCGACGACAAATGCATACTTCGATTTCATCAAAAAAGTTTTAGTAAACAAAACAGTATAGAAATCACAATTAAGTAAGTTTTGTAACACGATACAAAAAATTCTATCGTGAAAGACTTTTTATGTTTATGTGCTTAAGTTTGAAAAGTGCTCTCATGTTGAAGTTTTA
The DNA here is from genome assembly GCA_011170035.1 of Teleogryllus occipitalis. Classification (NCBI taxonomy): domain Eukaryota; kingdom Metazoa; phylum Arthropoda; class Insecta; order Orthoptera; family Gryllidae; genus Teleogryllus; species Teleogryllus occipitalis. The sequence continues at coordinate 55,328 of BLKR01015036.1, forward strand.
TATCTTCCTTGAAATGTCTTTTCTTAATAGGGCTGTCTCGTACTTTAATAGTTTCTTCAAAAACTTCGTTCCTTAGGTGAGAGAAAAGCGACCTCTAATCAATATAGCCCCGTTACTACTGTAATCAAGACGTTCATTATCAGAGGGTTTTTTACATAGTTGGTTAGTGTAAATATAAATATTGGTTTTAAGTAACATTATACAGCATATACCAGTCTTCTGCTGAAAATAGGTCATTAGGTTCGTCAATCACCATATTCGTTTGATATTCCAAAAGTGATAGAAGCGAGAAGAAATCCATTAACTCCTTTGTGGAAGAGGTAATTCGACTTCCTTCTCGCAGAAATTAAGGCCTACTAATGACCTCTAGCAACAAAAAGTCTCTTGAACAAAACCACCCCTAAAATGGATTTCAAAAAGTAGAACGCACACTGATCAAGAGCCACAAATAAAATTGTGCAAGGATTAGAAATTAGTAATATAGATGTTTTTGGATTTTCCCCCGAGTTCGTGGGTATCCAAAGAAACCTTGTAAACTTCTCACATGGCTGAAGGCTGCATTGTTTTCTTTCAATTTCTGAGCTCTTAGAATTAAGTTATTTAGATATGTGCAACGGAAATCTTTGTGCAACGGTTTCCCGAGACGCGGCATTCGGTCAAGTCAATAAATAAGAAGCTCCATCATAAATATTCAAAACTTCATGCTCTTCAATTCCCAACAATTTCAATTAATGTAATTACTGAAAGGTCCAAAGTCGAAATAAACAAAACACTCCCTATAAACGCTTCTAATTAACATAATAACGCGACAATATTGTAATAATCGATTATAAAATTAATTATAATTACATTGACGAAACGTAAATATGACAGCTCAGCGCATACGTTATAGCTATCCCTTTTCAGGATTAATTTTCATTCCCCGTGAATCCTTAGTTATCATCAACATATCACCAAATGACAAATTAATATTCAATACCGCTCGCCCATGCCGGGGACTTTATCTCTTCCTGCGCAGGTAGAATCCTCTGAAATCGGGATGAAGTTTTCGGTTACTAAAATCCACATAGTAGGCCTCACATCCCAGTTCCTCCTCACTCCACCTCACCGCTCCGACGCGCAGGGGTGAGAGAGACGGAAGGAGCGAGAGGGAAGGAGAGAGAGAGAGAGAGAGAGAGAGAGAGAGTAAGAGAGAGCTCGCCGCGCGCGTGATTCGCGACGCGTGAAAAAAGCTTACCGCGGAAATCCCTCGATCAGCGGCTGGCGCGGACACGCACGCGCGCGGGCTACAATGGAATAAACATTTGCAACCGGCGGCGCGCGCCCTAAGCACGAGCGCTCTGTGCGGCGGCGGAGGCGGTGGCGGCGGTAATGGAGGTGGCGGTGGCGGCAGCGGTGGCGATGGCAATGGCGATGGCGATGGTGATGGCGGTGGCGGTGGCGGTGGCGGTGGCGGTGACGATGACGGTGACGGTGGCGGGGCCGGGGGCGGTGGCGGGGGCGGTGGCGGTGGCGAGGGCGGGGGCGGGGGCGGGGCGAGGCGTGGCGGGGGCGTGGCGGGGGTGGCGGGGGCGTGGCGGGGGCGAGGGCGTGGGCGGGGGCGGGGCGTGGCGGGGGCGTGGGCGGGGGCGTGGCGGGGGCGTGGCGGGGGCGGGGGCGGGGCGGGGGCGAGGGCGGGGCGGGGCGGGGCGGGGGCGGTGGTGGGGCGGGGGCGGGGGCGGAGGCGGGGGCGGTGGTGGTGGTGGTGGTGGTGGTGGTGGTGGCGGCGGTGGCGGGGGCGGTGGCGGGGGCGGGGGCGGGGGCGGCGGCGGCAGCAGAGATTTTCTAAGAGGCGCCGGGGTGGGAGAAGAGCGGTGAGGAAGCGCTGTTAATGGAAGCCGCGAGAGGCTGGGAGCGCCACCGGCACTCTCGCTAGCAGAAAGGCCTGGAGCTGAGGCAACGTTAAACTAGATTCGAGATATTGGGTTTTTCTTTCTTCTTGCTGCCCTCTCTTTTTTCTTTCTGTTTGTTTCTGTCTTAGCATTGTATTGAAGCTTTTTCCCACTCCTATGCAATTAAGAATAAATAAACTAATGAATAATTATTTACATGATTTCACGAGGTAAATGGCGGTTTTCCATTTCCTTGCATGCCACAGTAATGATTTGAAAACACTGGTGTCTTTCAGGGAATGCGAACCTACAGCCTTTCGTTTCGGACAAAGCGTTTACTGCTGCAACTCTATGATCTACATGCGCATTCCGGTTATTGTATTTTATAACGATAATAATTATTTTTATTTCGGGGTAATATATGGAGCGTCTTATGATCCTGAATCAGCTGCTTCATGGAACTTGGTCAATGGAAATTAGTCTAATGAAATGTTTGCTGACGTTTCGTAAAATTCATTTCCATTGTTAGAGCTGTACATGATTAAGATCAAAAAGAAAATGTTGGATAAACTGTTAATTTTACACTTTACATTTTAGTTAGAACTACCTACTACTTAGTATAACAATCAATAAGATCTATTTTCTATTGATGGAGCTCCAAGCAACAGCTATTTCTAATAATAATAATAATAATAATAATAATAATAATAATAATAATAACAACAACAACTTAAACAGCCTTAGTCAAGCCATATAGAACTTTTCGAAGGTACTGGACTTTCCCCCCTGCAGCTTCCCAGTGTGGATTGGGAGAGATGGTTAGGCAGGGCCACTGATTAGAACGTTAATATAGAAACGCGATCCCGGCAGGCGAGGCAAACACGATGACGTTAAGCACAACTAGTCATCAAGTCATGAATACAGTGAGGAGAACCAACTTTAACTCAAGCAGGGAATAACTTGGAGAAAGGTAAATATGACAGCCTTTTTTTCTGGAGGTTCTGAGAGGCAAATTTGAGATTCAATATAAATAACGGTGGCAGCCTACAGAGAGCGAAATCGAAAAATTCTTTGCGGTAAGGGCTTGTAGCGTCGTGATGAGTAAGACGACAGGATTCTCAAACATGTACGTTTATTTTGTACGTAATATACACGGATAGCTTAAATGATGAACAGAGCGTATATCATCTGCGTGTCGTTTGCGGAAAAACAGAAGAAGATTCTTATGACAATTTTTTTGTGTTCATACGCACCATGGCAATGCGTTGTCATGGTCGTCAAGCGGAACCGTCTCTCACAAAGAGATGAGAGAGTCTACGACGTTACAGGCTATGTCGGAGTTCGAAATGTATTTATATCCCAGTACCCGGGCGATGAAAATAAAAATGAAGCCGAAAACGTTTTTGGCTAGGAACATCTAATTTAAAAGCAACAAAGCCAAGCAGCACTGGCCCATTAGATGATTTATTCTTTGATGAGTGACAGCACAAAAGTCTAATGCTTTTGTTTCAGAATATCACGGAGCAAAGCTACCCGAGTGATGTTTTTGAGATTCACAAACGCGCTGATACTTTTCCACTGGTCATCCAATTAATATTGGAATCTTGGTAATCTTTTGGTTAGTTAAAATAGTCAGAGTGTGATCCTAAATCCAGTTCATTTAACCGATGATTCCAGGTGGAGCTCTAGAGCCTAGACCATTCTACAAACCCGTGGAGACGTATAGTGGGAAAATAATTAAAACGTCTCAGTGAACTCTCTTGCAATAACCACAGGCTCAACGAATATCCGCACCAAAATGTTCGGGATGAAATCGTGATGACAATGTGCGACGGACCTTTGAGAAAATTATCACAGGAAATATAGAATTGTCGAAGCCATGCAAGAGCTGCGAAGTGGAGGTTCAGAACTCTAGGTGCGGAGGAAAGATGCAATACGATAGTAATAACTAAGCAATAACTAGTAGTGCTAAAACAGCACGTACTTTCTCGCCCGTATTTTCACGCAAAATTACGCGAAAAGGTCTCACGTTTTCGAAAAATTGTACATAAATTTATTTCAAAATCTACCTTTAAGGAACAGACTTCATTAAGGGAAAAATCTCTATCTTTAATATTTTAGTTGTAAGAAATCGCCGAAAAAAAATTTGAACTTTTACAGTTTTCGAAAAATCAGTTTGAACGATCATGAGACCTGCATCATTCTCTTAAACGTCCTTCAAATTATTCAACAACAAAAAATGATCAGAAACAAAGGAATAATTTTTCGAAAATTTTGAAAATGTCCCAGGGACTTCATATAAAGTAGCCCCGAAAATTAAAATATCGATTTCAAGTTCAAAGGGCCGCGACATCAGCCAGATCCTTTGGGGAATATCAATTTTGGAAAAAATCGGCAGAACGGTTTAACAGCTAGCGTTGTTCACAGACGACCGGACGGAGAAACAGACAAGGAGAGACATTTGTTTTCATTCGATTTTTCGGCAACAAGGACCCATGAAACATGGATTCTGGTTTCATCACGTATTAGAGAATTTTTTCTTAATTTAGCGACTGAATTTATCCACTTTTTGCTATCAGGACCCTGTAATAAGTTTTTCTGCCGAAAATTCGCCGTCGTTTTTTGCGTAGCATTACATAACTTTCTCCCTACTCCAAAGAGACAAAGTAATAAATATGTATAATAATACAATATCGTAATTTTTACAACAAATTAGACAGCAATTATAATATGAATTACATCTACTTGCGTATGTCATTACCAGTGGGGAGACTGTCGAAAGACGACTGGAGAAAAACCATCCGTGAAAACGGCGTCTAAATCTATTATCCTATATACACTACGGCACACGCCATTAAAATTACTGTGGAGCTATGAATACATGACAGATTAACTCCTAGGAATACTAATTTTAAATGAAGGCGTGTACTCCATATTTATTACTAATCTTCATTTCTATCATGGCTAAAATATTGCATGACTCTTTAGAGTCACAACCGTGTCAGCTCCGTGCTTCCGTCGCTAGCTCCGTGAAGTTACGGAGATGAACTCGAGACTGCGCGGATTCTAGGAGTGTGACCGAGTTGAAACCTCGGGATCTAAGGGCGCCGAGCCCCTGGTCGGAAGAAAAAAGGCAATGACTGACAATGACTGACTAGGTTAAAGCAGGATTACTCCACAGTTCTGTACAACGCTAGTAAAGGGCTTATAGAAAGTTGTTACGAAAAACGTAACAAAACTTTGCTAGATACAACGTTTCTTAAATGCACCGTGCTAGAAATCGTTTCGATGTGTAGATGATAATTCTTTGTTTTGATGTCTCAAGAGACAAGTCACGTTCGGTGGTAATGAGACAACGATTGTTTACACGAGCAAAACAAAATTTCCTATCATACACAAATCGTTTTTGTTTTACCCAACATTTACATCGTTTTCTCCAAAACGTAATGATCAGTTACCATCTCAAAAAATGTCTTCTAGTGCTTGGTCGGCGCGGTTTAAAGAGGAAATTTTGTTTTAAAGTTGGGCGCGTACGCTCCTTCTCCTCAGATTCCAAGCTTCGCTTGGCACTCTGCACGAAAACTTAGCTCGAGCTTAAAGGCTCCAGCACAATCCCCGACTTACGCACCTCAGATGGGGGACTATGTAATCGATATCGTTTACATTGTTCGCTTGACGAGACAATGTAAGACTTCGGGGCAGAACGAGCTTCCAGCTAGCAATGTTATGGCAAGGACGCAAAGAACGGAGTGAAAAAAACACCACCATTCTATACAGAACACGTCGATTACACACCACTTTCACAAGACATTTAATATTCTTTCTTACAGTGTAAATATCGTTTCGTTGCTTTACGTATCTAATTCACAGAAGTACACAAATATCCACTCACGAATGGCCATATTCTAAACGTTCTCTATAATAATGTACCTTTTCGTCATCGAAAGATGATGTAGAACGATGAACTAAACAATAAACTAAATCGAAACGTCATTGAAAGATTATGTAGAACGATAAACTAAATACAAAAATTATGTATCTTTGGAGTGTCCGGTAACATCTAAAATAATGCAGTGTTAGATTCATCAATGCGCAGATAATTGCCCCCAATTGATCCCCAAAAAGTGTTGAAATACGATGCGCCACTGGTTTACGGCATATTTCGTGCCATTAGTTGTTGATTTTTAATTCTGTTACTTGCGTAACAACTTTTCAAGCCTTTCGACATTGAACGTGGAGGAATTCTTCTTAAACTTTGTCATAGGAGAAGTCAAGGCATGTCGTAACCTTTGATCCCTATCGGCCACGGACTCAGGATTCTCAGACGTGTTCCCACCCGGGACCCGCGATGTCTCGAGCAGCTTGACTTCCCTGACTTCACAGAATTTGGTAAATAAGTATATTTCCATAGCACATATTCTTCCAAAAAAGGAAAAGAACCCTCGCGTGAATTTTAAGTGAAAAGGCGAATAGACATTCAATCACCATTATTTAATTTTCAAAACGAAATGGTATTTGGAGTTTGTGATCTAAAAAGATCTGTCATGATATTAATTAGCTCACACAGCACTGCTTCATTGAATCCGGAAATAAACAATTATGAGGATATATTTCTTTATAACAAAAGAAAGTATGGCCACATAAAGACGAACTAAACACATTTTTTAATTTATGGTAATTCAAGTTCATTAAAATACCATATTCGTAGAGATTTTGTCAATACATCTAGACAATCCAAGTTTTTAAAGTGACGGAAAAGTACACCGTGCCATCTCTTACGATAGAAATCGGGACGCAACTAATTAATGGGCAACTACAATAGAAACATTCTTCATAAAACATCCGTAATATCTATTAATTATCTGTATTCATCACGACAACTTCTTTCTTCTTACAATAAGAAACACGGAATGAATTAATTAGATACACGATTGCTGGAAACACTTAAAACATGCAAGCGTATGAGAATGAATATCCTTGTTCCTTTAAGCTTTTGTTAACGCTTAGTATAGTATATAAGAACTTACCACCGTCACTGGATGGATAGATGTTAAAATCGTGATCCTGTATCCATGACGTAACAGTTACGTATTCTCGAACGTGTGCAGGAACTTGGCAACGTAGAATGGCGCTGTTGCCGCGCATTACAGTAGCGCCAATGGCGTCAACGCGGAAAGGTTGCATCACCACTGGAACAACACAAAAAGATTATTTATTTTACATGTTTATGTGTCTGCTCGTCTATATTATTATATTATGTTTGTCCCTTTTCCCCCCTCAAGGTCTGTTGAAAAAAACAAAGGGACCAAGCATAATATAATAAAAAGATTTATTTGGTTATAGCGAAAAACAGTGAAAATCTATATGTGACGCATAGAGGGAGCTTAATCTGCACACATGTGTGAGCACCCATATCCCTACCTTCTTTTATTAGTTTAATTATAAATAGAGGTAGCAACGAGCTTTTATTTATTTTTATTTATTTATTTATTTATTTAGTCAAAAACAGTCAAAAACTGTATGTGACGTATGGGGGAGAAATCATTGGGAGCTTTGTTGGCAATGTTTAATATTGAGTAATGACATGTGTAATAGCTGCAATGATCATGATGAAATAATACATTTTGAAATTATAGTTTTTTTTCTGTATAAACAACCAAGTTTGTTATACTGAGGAGTAACTTGTAGTTCTAAAATTGTATTCATACTTCCATGAATGTTAATGCATTTTTTATCATTAACAATTGATTTGTACGTATTCATTCGATATCAATTTTTTTTGAGTTCTAATCCTCTCACACTGCATTTCAGCGCTCTTATTCAACTAAATGATTTCGTTTACTTGTAATTATAAATACAAACAAATCACATACTCAGTTTTGCTCTGTTTGGCAAGCTCGTCGACGTGCCTCCTCCCTCATTACCCAGATTGGCGGTCACGTAGAGAATCAAACAAACATGGATTATACATGGTTTCATGCGTTGAGCTTGTATTTCATTTTACAAAGTCCGATGCTGAATATTTTGTTAATGAGCTTCATTTTCTCCTACTGTACAGCGTTACAAACTACACCAGAAATTCTTACCAGAAATTTCAAGTACTGGAATGCATTCTCTAAATTGTAAATGTTTATTCGGTGTTTAGGCGGTGTGTGATTTTAAGCACATTATTGGACAAATAATTTCGCTTTAATTAATTTTTTATTTAGTCCTAATAAGTGAATACTTATACAATGAATTGATAAAAATTCCAAAACAATGTTGCAAGAGGAACAATAAAACTGATTCAACGCGAAATTTCAGGTTTCGGTTGAAACTAATTTAACGTTTTTACGCAGTCAATCTTGCTGCAGATTCTTGAAACTAAATGAGACGTCGATTAGCTAGGGGAAAATTTCTGTGAAAATGTGGTAAATGCGAAACGTATAGTTTAAGAACACAAAAATATGACCAAGGATGGTAAGTGAAAATGCGACATATGCTGAGATACAAATATGAACAATATAAAAATTATCGAGAATTAAATGCAACCAAAAAAGTTTGAGCATCAGTTTCTCGAAACTGAAAAAGAAACGTATATCCTCTTTGCCTTCTGGATGCTTTAGTACTAAACACGAAAGCGTTAGTTTATAAACACTTCGACCACAAACAAGGGAAACACCATATAGTATTTCATTATTTTATGAGGAACACAACGAGCAAAAGAATCAATCAGTATCACCATGCAAATGCTCAATTCCCGATCTTTTTCTAAACTTCGTTACCATCCCTGTCCGTCCTTCTACGTCCCTGTCCGTCTCTACCCGTCATTGTGTCTCTGTTATCTGTCTGTTTCTCTTTCTCTCTCTCTCTCTCTCTCTCTCTCTCTGTCTGTCTGTCTCTCTGACTGTTTGTCTCTCTCTATCTCTCTCCCCCCTCGCCCTCTTACCCTATTTGACTCATATCTATTAAAACATACTACCTACGATAGAGCAAACATGGTTTCTATTTCAATCATGACGAGAATCTCTCTTTGTTCCCATTGACAGTTCATTCAAAACAAAGCATTCTTGCGATTTTAAGCGAACAATTTAACATTTGCAATTGATGTGAACGACGAATTGGTCCTAACATATTTCAAAACAGTTTCGTTTTATTAACAGTTATCCCTTCGCAGGAATAAATACGGTGGCCGGTCTCTGGTGAAGTAGTGTGCCATCACGAAAGCCAAGTAGTAAGTGGCGGAATAAATCATCTCCCCCCGAAAAGGACGTACGTCCGCGAAAACTAGCAAACCCGTAGCGTGAGAAGCAAATTCCACGTGGCGTGACCTCAACCTGAGTCACGCGCCGAATGCTCGACCCGTTAAACGCGTTGCTCACCGAACTTCAGCTTCCTTCGACCGATGTTTACAACGCGTCCCAAACACAGACGAGCCACTCAAGGTCCGCACGAAGGAAGTTCGTTTCTTCGCGCCGCGCAAAAGAATCTTCATATTGTTGTAAGTTGCTACTTGGGCAAGTTACGTCCAATCTAGGTCGCTTCTCAATTTTTAGAGCCACGCCCCCTCGTGCCGCGAGGTCTGGCGGATCGACGCGGGCCCCCCGTCCCCCTCACCCCACACCCCGTCCGGCCGAGGAGCTCCTGCGCAACTTCCCCGCTCTCGAGGGACCCGCCGCGCAATTTGTAATCCGAAATTACTTGCTTCTGTTGTCGCCTTTAATGAGGCCAAGGCGAGGATTAGTTTTTAAAAGAGAAATATGGGGCTCGCGCCGCGTCGTCCGCGCGGGCTCCTCCCCTCACGCCCCCCCCCCCCGGGCACGCCCTCTCGCTCTCGTTCATAAATATGCGAGGGGGCGGCGGCGGTGGCGGCGGACGCGCAAGGAGAGGCCGCGGAGACGAAGCAGCGATGGAGATGAGATACAGGACGCGCGCGCCACGGGGGAGGGGGCGATGGACGACGGAGGGTTGTTGAGAAGCGCGAGGCGGCCGTGATGGAAAGTGGCAGGTAAATTGAGGAACGCCAGGGCAGATGAGAAAGGAAAAGAAACGGCACTGAAGAGCACCCGTAGCTCACGGAATAAGAAGGCGAAAGGAGCAGAAAAAAAGCGATAACGAAAGCATAAGAGGAAAGAAGATTAGGAGAAACGCGAAGCAGAAGAAACGACCCGAGAAAGTTTGAAGACATGGCAACAGAAAATACAAATAAAAGTAACAAAAAGTAAAAGGGGCAAGAAAGGTAACCGATATAACAATAGGACCCTAAAAATTACCAAGAACTAGAATAAACCGAAGATCACCAATAGTTCACAATAGAAGATAACACGAGAATAAAGAAAAGTATTAATATATGAAAGAAAATGTGAAGATCAGACCCGAATAAGTGGACAATACATCACTCGCGAACTGCTGTAGTGGCACAACTCAAAAATATATTGGGATAAATGAGATAGAAGTTTCAACTTGTATTGACATGCATCGGTCTCGCATTCACACTTCTGCCAATTGTTTACCTATACTGTAAAATAGGTCGTTGTTGCTGCTGGAAAGTGGACCAGTCAGCGATTTTGGAAAGTGCATTAAATCAAGATTCGTATTTTTTGAGTTGTGCCACTACAGCAACCTACGACCGATATGGATCAGTTTACAGAATGGAACGAGCAACAGCTACTAGAATTAAGTATGTACAACATATTAAAGACGAGAAATGAAACAAAATGAATATGAGAATAACGATAATAAGCTTGGTTAAGAGAAGACAGAATATTGAAAAGGGCTGTAGTGCTTATAAAAGTCACACATATTGCACGACCGATTGTCCGCTGACTACATAACATTTTGTGAAAATAGGGGCGTGTTTGAACTCATGTACATTGGCAGCGGCGAAGGAAACGCTGGGGCATACGAGTTTTAAGAGCGCACGTTTTCTTGATCCCAGATTGCGCTAAATGGGAGAGGAAGGATTTATTTTGAAGAAAGTACTATTATATCAAATCTGAAGCTGGATTTTCAATACAAAATAGTTTCAATTCACAATAGCGAATATTTTTAGGTATCATATTGTGTCAACAACACTGGTTTCTAACATTTATTCTTAATTCAAATAATGTTAGAAAAGGAGTGTTTCTGGGTAGTTAGTGTAGGTGTTTCCGGGCTCAAGAAAAAATTGCGCATATATTACCAGTGACGGGATATACCAGTGACGGTATATCCCGACAGAAATATACTGGAGAGTATTTAACATGGGGGAGTTTGTGGCGCCCGCCGAAATCGAATACCTACACCGACAGCTTTGATAAATAGTTTCCGTGGTTTCCATGATAACCGCGAGGCGAATGCCGGAGCAGCACCTCTTACAACGGACCATGCATTGCGCTCTATCTTTCATTCATATTCCCTGCCTATCGTCACCATTGTCGTCGTCATCATCATCATCATCGTAGTAATCATAATCATCAGCTCACCCAATTCAGACTGAAATGGCGAGTCGAAGTTCGTTTCGTCCTCACCCACCCAGGCGTAACCAGCAAACGCCGCGTACTCGGGCCAACTCCCAAAATGCAGACCAAAATACTAGTAGTGTCTCATATTTGTAATGATTATGTAATACTAAAATGTTGCATTTTCTATCATACATACTATTCAGCTATCGCTTGAAAACATCCTAAACCTAGGAAGTACGTAAAATAAACACCTTTATTGTTTTAATTCAAAAATCTGATTGAAAATATATTTCTGGCATTGAATTCAGATTATTTATATATTCAGGATATTCAGGTATATAAAATAATGACTATCAACTCTGTGAGATGAGTATTTTAGCCGTAAATAAATGTCGTATTTTATAATAATTCGAAGCAGAGGCGGTGGGGGCAGTGGTGGTGGTAGACGCTAGCGCCGGGTTGCCAAGCCGCAATGTAACATTCGGCCACTCGTTTCGTTTGCCATACACGAAATGTATCGCAACAACGCTCTCTTAATAGCCGTGACAGAAACAAATGCACAAATGGATCGGAAAATGTATTTCTTCTTCTTATTATTATTATCATTATTATTATTTGCATATCGGCCAATTGTTTGTGGAATGCTATATTGTATGGCTTACCAGACATTCTAGACAGTCATTACCGACTCAAATATTCCATTAGTAATAATCCTTCTCCATCCCAGAGCTGGATTCCAAGAGGAAGTTCCAACATCTTACACCCTCTCTCCCTCCTATTAAACAGTAAAAAACGCAAACGGAAATCGACGAATCCACCCTCATTCTGACCGATGCTATTATCAATTCTATCAAAAATTCTTCCACAAGCTCTATATAAACAATTCGCTCTTCAAACCGTCCTCGGCTACTGGATTGATTGACTGATTGTTAGTGATACCGGGCGCGTCAACTACTGAGGTGATGAGTCCCGTACGTGTATTGCATGTTTTTTCAACGGGAGATGGCGGTGATCTTCCCCCGCTGGATGGCAAAATCCGGCGACGACCTACCGTCGACTAGCGGGGTTTTCCCCAACCAGGTATTTCCCACCAGCGAGTCACCGCTCCAGCCGAGACAAACTCTAAACTCCCGGCATGTGTGGTAGTATAGTGCATGTTAATGTAAGTATTGTGTAAGGTGCAAGGATGGGATAAGGAAGAGGAAGGAAATCGCGCGCGGTCCATGACCCGTTTGTTAAGATGCTGCTCGGGCATTCGTCTGGTATTGATCACCGAAACCATGGAAAACTACCGATCAGACCAGCCGTCCACTAGAATTCTCCTCCAGACCGCGACTGAATTCCACCTAGCTGACAAGCTAGTGTGAAAATTTTGCCGCCGTCGGGACTCGAACCTGCGACCTCCCGGTCAAAGGCACTGCAGTGACCTATCTCTCCCGGTTTGGCTACCGGAAGACATCCATGTACTGATATCAAGAAAGAACAAAATAAGACGTCTTTGGACCAAACACATATTACCTCACTTAAAATCAGATTACAATCACTTAATCCGACTCGTCCGCAACACTCTAGCTTTATTCCACTTAGAGAAATACAAAAAATACGTTGCAGACCTAAATCCTGGCGATGGTTCCTTATGGACACGCAAGTTGCTCGGAATCAATTCCAATTTTTCAATTTTGAAAAATGGCAATCAGACAGCCCATAGCAATAAAGAAAAGCCGAAATGCTAGCTGACTACTATACTTCAACCTTCCAAACTCATAACATTTGGAGAGAATTTCATAATGATGTCATTGAATTTAATAGCTCCTTTAAGTTCCACACACCAAGACGAATTTCTTTTATAACTCCCCAAAAAGTTATCAATTAAAATAATATTATTCGTTCCTATCAATTTGGTTTTTCCCAAAGTCATTCGACAAGTCACCAATTACTACGTCTAACAGAAAGTATCCATGCTGCATTTCATGCTGGCTATCATTTAATAGCAGTTTTCCTCAATGTCGCTCAAGCGTTCGACACGGTCTGGAATGAAGGGATAATACGCAAACTCAGGAAACTAGGTATACCGAAATACTTAATCAACACCATATCAAATTTCATTAAAGATAGCACATTTATTGTGGAAGTGGGCTCAATCCTCCCTTCACCACGAAGTTCAGCAGGAGTTCCACAAGGTTCCCCGTTGTCGCCAGTTCTCTTCAATACTTGCAGTTCAGACGTTTCAACGCACCCTAATATACACACTGTCCTTTTTGCAGATACTGTCTTTTTGCCTGTTTCTCAATACTACAAGGAACTTAATTCAGGGCCACCTCACGACCATTGAAACATGGTGCAGAAGGTGGAAATGGAAGAAGATAAATCTAAGTAAGTCCATATCCAAAGTTTTTACTCTACGATTTTCAGCATTCCCACTCCCACTAAAATGAGACTCGACAATAATACCATGGTGCTCCACAACCGCTTCCATTCATTATGTAGACGTCCTGATGAATATCAAATTGATATAGAAAGAACCTCCTCCACGGTGAACGAAGCAAACAGACGCTTGCGTATTCTTCGTCCAGTAATTAAACGTCTCTACACATTAAAGCTCCATTCTGCTCTCCTTTTATATATATATATATATATATATATATATATATATATATATATATATATAGCCATTGTCCATCCGTTACTCACGTACGATTATTCAATGCCGCCCCTACAACAATTAACTAAATTCAAATATTCCAAAATAAGGTTCTCAGAAATGTAGTTAATGCCTCTTGGTATATAAGTAACACAAACCTCCACAAGGATCTAGCCATAGAACCCGTCCTAGTATATCACCAAACTTTCCCATACATTCTTTCAAAATCTACCCTCAGTTACCAGTGCCTCTTAACCGACTCCCCTTTCACATCTTCCTCCGTAATCTGGCTGATTTTAGATGCTGAAATAAATACTCCTCCCAGCAGTAGTCAATAAATATGTTTCTACCACTTTAATACTCCCACTGATTCATTCTATGTTTAATGGGATGTCGCCGTAGCCACCCTCTTTGCATCTTTTTCGTCAAAAAATTCTCGCTCATAACAACTGAAAAGCAATATGACTGAGCGTTGTATAACCACCTCACTCTGCAATCAATAAAAAAAACAAGAATCAAACATTATGATAAAGCGGTTCTCAAAATTTCCCAAGATGACCAATGGCACTTTTGCCATGAACAAGTAGTTGACTGATCATTTCTTCTCAGCCTGCCCAATTCTAGTAAAGTCCATATACTTAAAAAGACACGATGGGATATGTAGTTACCTCCACCGGCAGATCTGTACCGCCCTCGAAGTTCCAAACTCATGTTCCAAGTGGAACGAACACTCACCAAAACCGGTGACATCTATTGGACTGTGTACAATACTGTACGACCAGCGAATTGAAACTGATCGTACGATAGCGGCAAGGAAAACGGATACCGTTTTCCGGGATTTGGAGAAAATATCGTGTCCACTTGTAGATGTTGCTGTGTCATGCGATCAAAACGTTGGAACCAAGGAGGCAGAGAAACGTCTTAAATGCAAGAGTTTGGAAATTTTGGCTGAATGTGGAGGTAAAAGCACAGATCGCCCCGATAATTATTCAAGCTCTGGGAATTGTTCTCCAAAATTTGAGTAAGAACTTGGCTTAACTTTCAGGTCATTCAAGAGACTGGGAAGTGCTTTTTTGTGAAGAGACCACATTTTACGCTAAGTATTGTTGAGGCACTGTCAGTCCCTAGATCTGCTCCTTAGGTAGCTGCTTGCATCCCGGAGTAAACTTTATAAACCAACCGACTGTATATCTTTAGTCATGAATTAGAGGAATAATAGTAATAATAATAATAATAATAATAATAATAATAATAATAATAATAATAATAATCAGAAGAAGAAGAAGAAATAGAAATATAATATAAGATAATATTATAATATAATATAATATAATATAATATAATATAATATAATATAAATATAAAAAAAGAAGAGAGATATAGCAATGCCAAGGAATTTTTGCGAGGTGAACAAAACATAAATTTTAAAGGAGCCAGCACTCATGGTACACGCGAGGTACGAAATCAGCGGATGATTTCTCGTAATAAAGATCTCAGAATAAACTAAGGCAAATTATTTGAGAAATCGTAGGATACGCCTTCATGAATTATACGCCAAAAGACAAGGAAAAAAGAAAGTGCGCAGGACCAGAAGGTCGAGCGCGGCAACGAAGATGCCCGCCGCCAGCAGTCGGAGAGGAGATAGTCGCGGTCAGGAGGTGGCAGGAGAGGGCAGGAGAGGGCAGGAGGGGGCAGGAGGGGGCAGGAGGGGGCAGGAGGGGGCAGGAGGGGGCAGGAGGGGCAGGGAGGGGGCAGGAGGGGGCAGGAGGGGGAAGGAGGGGCAGAGGGGGCAGGAGGGGTGGAGGGCAGGAGGGGCAGGATAGGGCAGGAGAGGGTGGGAGAGGGCAGGAGGGGGCAGGATGGGGCAGGAGGGGGGCAGGAGGGGGCAGGAGGGGGCAGGGAGAGGGCAGGAGAGGGCAGGAGGGGGTAGGATGGCCAGGAGGTGGCAGGAGGGGGCAGGAGGGGGCAGGGAGGGGAAGGAGGGGTCAGGAGGGGGCAGGAAGGGAAGGAGGGGAAGGAGGGGGCAGGAGGGGGCAGGAGGGTGGAGGGGCAGGAGGGGGCAAGAGGGGGAAGGAGGGGGCAGGGAGGGGGCAGGAGGGGGCAGGAGAGGGCAGGAGGGGGCGGGGCAGGAGGGGGCAGGAGGGGCAGGAGGGGCAGGAGGGGGTAGGATGGCCAGGAGGTGGCAGGAGGGGGCAGGGAGGGGGCAGGAGGGGAAGGAGGGAAGGAGGGGTCAGGAGGGGGCAGGAAGGGGAAGGAGGGGGCAGGAGGGGGCAGGAAGGGGTAGGAGGGGGCATGAGGGGGCATGAGGGGGCATGAGGGGGCATGAGGGGGCAGGAGGGGCAGCAGGAGGGGGCAGGAGGGGGCAGGAGGGGGCAGGAGGGGGCAGGAGGGGGCAGGAGGGGGCAGGAGGGGGCAGGAGGGGGCAGGAGGGGGCAGGGGGCAGGAGGATGCAAGAGGGGTAAGCGGCGCAGGAGGTGGAAGGCGGGGATATGTGGAGGCAGGCTGGGGCAGGAGGCAGCAAGCGTTGGCAAGAGAGGGCAGAGGAGGCAGGAGGGAGCCGCCGGGGGCAGACCGGGGCAGGCGGGTGGCCGGCGCGCGAAAGAACAAGGGCGATGCGCGAACGCACGACACGGAGGCGGTGGGAGCTGCGCGAGCGCCGAAGAGTAATGACTCCGGTGCCCAAGCCACGCCGCCAGCCCCGCCCCCTCCGCGCTCTCCTCGCCCTCCACGCCCGCTCCGGTACCTCTGTTCCCGCGCCGACCCGTCTCGTCCGTCTCAGCCGCGACACGCCCCTTCACGCCCTTCTCGCCTCGCCGCTCTCCACCTCACTCCTCCCCCCCCCCGGCCCGGCCCTTTTAGCCCCGACGCGTCCCGACACGCCCCTTCACGCTCCTTCGCGCATTTCCACTTCTCTCCTTTCCGCAACGTTTTTCTTCCTCCTCTTCCGGTCGGTCACGTCCTCGCCACTCCAGCACCCCGCACCCCCTCTCTTCACACCCTTCGCCATCCGCCCCCTCCTGCCTTCTGTGCACTCAGATTGATTGATTGATTGATGATGTCTTCCCAGACGCGTCAATTGCTATTGTCATTAGTTTCATAAGTGTTTATGCATGTGTTTATCATTGTTAGTGCGGTGTTCTTCCCCTCCACTGAATGGTGAGATCCAGCGCCGACCTATACGTAGGCTAGCGAAGTTTTCCTCATCCAGGTAACTCCCACAAGCGAGGCACCTCCCAACCGGTACAAGTTCTAACACTAAGCTCCCCACTATTCTCCCGACGTGTGTAGTAGTTTAGTGCATGTATGCGTGCGTGAGGAGTGAGTAGTTCTTGGCTCGTTCGTTACGGCACTGCTGCTCCTGCATATCCGTGGTGTAGACCACAAAAAAAAACAACGGAAAACGAACGATTAGTGCAGCCGGTCGCTAAAATTCTCCTCCAGACAGCGGCTAAATTTGACATAGTTATCTAGCTAGAGTGGAAACTCCGCCACCACCGAGATTGGAACCCTAGGAGCTCCCAGTCACTGCAGAGGCAACAGTTGATGCGCGGACTCACTTGAGCTGATGCTCCTCTTCAGTTCGCTCTTCCCAACCTCTACCCGTGATGCAACCTTGCCTGGTCCCATCGCCGTCCTCGTAATTCGCTTCGACTCCTGATCCGCCACGCATACTCGGCTCTCCAAGATTTCTCAGTTGATTGATTGATTGCTTGTAAGTGATTCCGGGCGCGTCAACTACTAGGGTCCCTATTCCCGTAAGTGTAATGCATTTTTTCTCGGGAGGTGGCGCTGTTCATCTTCCGTCGGATGACGAGATTCCGTACAGACCTACAGTCGGCTAGCGGGATTTTCCTCAATCAGGAATCTCCCACCAGGGGGTCAGCGCCCCAGCCGGGACAAGTTCTAAGCCCCCCGCCGGTCTCCCGGCATGTGTAGTAGTGTATTGCATGTTAGTGTAACGAAAGACGATAGGACAAGGAAGAGGTAGGAAAGATCGCGCCCGGTACGTCGCCCGTTTGTTAGGGTACTGCTCCGGCATTCGCTTGATGTTGATCAAAGAAACCAGGGAAAACTACCGATCAGAGCACCGGCGGCTAGAATTCTTCTCTAGACAGCGACTGAATTCGACGTAGCTGACAAGCTTATGTCGAAAATCCCGTCACCATTGGCACTCGAAGCTAGGATCTTCCGGTCAGAAGAACTGCAGTGACAGCAGTTAATGCCCCGAGTCATCTCTCCCTTTTCAAGATTTCTCAGAGCGCACCTTTCCCCACCGTACTCTTTCTCAGCCTTTTGCTCCTTCCACCTGTCCCGCTTCGCTCAAATTGCGTTCCGATACCGTGTTCCCTGTTTTGTCTTGCGTGCACGCCTCCGATGCCCTTCCTCTAGAGAGCTATGAGTTTCAGAGGAATGGTATTTGACAACGCAAAATAAATTTGATTATGACAACTAAACTGCAGGGGTACAAACGACGGCTCAAATTTGAAATTGATGGACAATGAAGGTATTTATTTAAAACTAAAATTCGCACAATGACAAGAATATTTCTAAGCTACCGCACGCGCGTTCACTAATCATTTATTTCTAATAATGATACAACTATTGATAAACAATTAAGTGACCTTATTTCTTGTTTTGAAAGATTTAATAGACACTCACAACATGTTATGTGACTACCATTGTTTGTAATGCAGTCGGTTGCATTTTCCCGACAGTGTCATGAATGTCATTTAATTGAAGCTTTACACGACACATGAATTATGATTAAGGACAATGTAATGCAATTACAGTAACATTGAATTATTGACTACATTTTATCCGTAGCAAATACACGTTATGTCTTTTTGACATGAGAAGATGTGTCAGAATGTTTTGTCTAAACATTCATTCAAGTTGTCACACCATGAAAATATGTCAAATGATGTAATAAGTTAAAAATGCTTGCCCAGTGTAAGCGCAGCACCTTATATAATAAAATACTGCATGCACATTGCTGGAACTAAGTGGACGGCAGCAATATATTTACATCCTGTTGAAACAGTGTTCGAATTCACGCGAACAAATGCACTGACACCGTATGTACTTGGATTAAACGAAATACACTTTGAACCGTGAAACTTGCACCAGGAATTGTGACTAACAATAGTTAAACTTAGATTTTTTAACGTGGTTCCAGGCTACGCGCGAAAAAGGAAGAGAGAAGGCACACGCCTATAGGGAGTCGTAAAATTGGGAGCTGTAGCGATGTTGCAGCTCCCTAATGGAGTCTGCCTTCCCTCTCCCTTTTTCGTGCGAGACCTTGAGACGCCTCGTTGACAATATCGAGGTATAGTTAAACGTTTGTGAGTCGGGGTGACGCGTGGCGCACCTCGAAGCGCTCATTTAGAGAAATTGGTTGAAAACAAGATGGAGCGACTGCCGTAGCTGTGACAGTCGCCGCGTCCGTCAGACTGCTCTGTGCGCCGTCATGGCCCCTCTTTCATCATTCCCGACTAAAATATACCCAGCCCATACTCTCTGCCCTCGCCCTCACATGTAATGTCGTGTCTCTCACAGCTGTTTCACACCACCCCTCTCTGCCTTTTCAATCACCACCTTACTGCACCGCCTCATCCTCGATAGCTCCGCTCGCTACCACCCCGTCCCGAGTCTTCCACCGGTGCCTTCGTAATCCCACTGAATTCCGTCGCCATTCCTTTGATCTACTACCCCACTCTCTCACTCCTCCTTCGCACGCATCACCGTGCTCCGCTCTCCTCACAGACGATCTTATACCTTCTTCCTTGCAATTCCACATCCTTAAGTTCATCTTCCACCCCTTGAAATTCACCACGCTCCGTTCCGCACCTTCCAGGACCGTCCTTGCCATGTATTCCATAGACGCGCTCGGCTCCGCTCCACCCGGCTTCGCCTCACTCTGCCCCGCTCCGTCCTACCCACTTTCCTCGTCTTCGCCGTCGCGACGCGCTTCCACACGCCTTTTTCCGGTCGCCGTTCTGCTGCTTGCTCCTCTCCATCCCCGCTCCACCCCTCCCTCCAGCCGCCCTTCCTCTCCAGTCCCGCCCCTCCCCACCAGTCACGCCCGTCCCCACCAGTCCCACCCCTCCCCCCCATCTCACCCTCCCCCAATCCCGACCCTCCCCCAATCCCAAACCCCCCAATCTCGCCCCTCCCCTCATCCCGACCCTCCACTCCAGTTCCGTCCCTCTACGTCAGTCCCGTACCTCCTCTCCAGTCCTCCCCTGCCCCACCCCTCTCGCTTCTTGGCCCTGCACGGCGCCTTTGGGTCCAGCCTTGCCCTCTCCCTGTGTGGCCGCGTGCGTCGGATGTCGTTACGCGGCGCGCGTTCGCATAAGTTCGGAAGCGGCGTCCCGAAGCGTCCCTGCCCTTTGTTGGCCGCCGCCGCAACCTTAGCAGGGATCCACGCCAGAGGAAAGGTAGCGCGCACCACCATTCCCGCGGACCTATCCCGATTGCAACCCGTGGTCAACTTGTTATAAGCCTTTTACTCACCACCCCAAAAAGGTCTAGCCCGATTGCATCCGTAATACAAGGAAGAGCTCGCTCAGGTATCAGTTTCATGACCGCTCTCTCGCTTTCATTTTCGAAGCATTGATAATTTTGTATTACTCTTATACGTCTCACATAGAAAGAGTAAGGAAAAATTGTTATTTAAAAATCAATCTATTGAATAATCATAATTTATAGAAACTTATTTGTACGTATAACCTGGTCTCCTCCAAGGAGGAGGTTAAATGGTGCCATCATGGTCTTTCCTTGAAATATGCAAAATTAAAATATTTATGTTTTCATTAGGTAACAAAAATGATATAACAGAACAGTTCTGATGATTCTGCCACGTTTACGTAAGTTAGAGGTTTTCTCTCGAATGATGCGAGAACATCTATTTGCATTACTCTTGAATGACAACAAAAGAACTTTCTCTCCTTCTTCCCTCTCCCACAATACCGGCCAGGTTGGAATCGGGCTATGCCTTCTCAGGGAGCCAAGCGTGAAAAGGGATTAACTGAGAATCGGGCGTAAGTGAAATGTGACCGCGGGAATGAAAGCCGTTGGATGGCAATGAATCTGACCACCGCAATTCTGCTGAAGGCATCTGACGGCGATAGCAGATGCCGCTACTCATTGGAGGGGAGAACGGTTTCATCGCCGTGTCGTTGAAAAATGACGAGATTTTTTCAGTCGTGCAAGTGACGAGTAGCAACGAATTCTCTATTATTAAAATATATTTTTTTCATAAACGCTTATGCCTTGAATTTAGAGTGCCGAAGAAAATAAATATTACACGAAGACATTCCTTATATAAACTCATGAATATTATGACAATTTTTATAGGTAACAAATTGAAATAGTGTCTTAGATCTTTAATTAATCCTATGGACCGTTCATATTAGTACAGTTACATTGAAATAGCAAAAAGGAAATTTATTTCAAACGAAGCCTCACAGGATTACTTCCTTCCAACTACTGGTAAAATGTTCTAAAACCCACAAAATATAAATTTCTGCTACAAACATTTGTCATGCGTCCAAGCCGCGATTCTTCTTTGGAAGTTAACCAGATTAACAATATTTTAACAGCGTACACTGTATACCCTTCTATTATCAGAAGGTTACATTACCAGCATCACGTCCTAACAAAAACACCATATCCACTCCCTCCAATCGGGAAATAAAATCCCTCCGCCCAGTCACCACTCCAACTCAGCGACAGACTGTCACCTCTTAATACACGATTTATTGTTCCACTTCACTGTTTTAAAATGACTACAGGGAGTGATAACAAAAGTTTTTCTCGCTATCTGCTAGTAGCGACAGTCGTCTAAACGCTTCGTTGGCCAGAACAGTAATTAACCGAATCGAACAAAAGGTGCGTCAGACCAAAAGATCCCATTAACGAGGGAAAGGGGCTCTTGTGTATTTTTAATCTTTTAGAAAAAAAATAAAAACACGTCCAACGAGGAACTTTCGTTTGGTTTGTGGCGCAGAAACGCCCCGCACAGTTGAACCTGCCACAACTGAATCCGTCGCTTCAACTACCCTCGACCGCTTTCCATTTTCGCTTCTTTTCCTTCCCGTCTGTTCTCTCGTCCTCATTCCGCCTCCCATTTAAAGTCCTCGTCCTCAGCCCCGCTCTCGCTCTCGTTCTCGCGGGCGCTTCGCCCGCTCGACACCCGCGTTCGTGATATAGCGACTCGTTGCGCGCTGCGAAGGGACACGAACCGCTTCAATGCACTGCGCCGTTTGACCGCCGCGCCGCTCCAAGAGGTCTTTGAATCGATGAGGGAGCTAACCGGCGCCAGGGGATACTGCAGTTCCCACAAACTCTCGTAAACGTGGTTTCCTACGCATCGACTTTAAGGCAGTGCGACTAAAGCCCGCGGAACATAATATTCTAAGGTATGAAATATGGAAACTACTGGTGCTACAACCGCGCATACTTTCTCGCATACTTTCTGACTTGAAATTTTTGAATATTCAGAGATCAACGAAAATTAGACCTGCGACATTTTTTAAGCGCGTTTTGCTCTATCCGTGAAAAAAAAATCGGGAGACCGTTTTTGAGAAAATTGCGTTATATTCTAGTAGAATATGCGGGAAAACTATTAGTTTTTTCAAAACATTGTACATAATCATATTTAAAGATCTAATTTATAGAGCAGATTTTATTTTAAAAAAATCACTACCTTCAATTTAGTATTTTTGCAATATTATTTATTTTTGCGATTTTCGAAGATTCAGAGAGTTCGCCGAAAATGTGGCAAACACCATTTTTACCCTTTCCCCCCTCCCCATACAAACGAGGAGAAAATGTAAAGAAATTTTTTTTTTGAGAAAATTGCCTTTTGAAAAAATTTCACTCAATATAAAGCGAAAATAACTCATACTGAAGAAACATTGTAATTGTTTGAACATGTCTTTTAGCAAAAGATTTAATTCACAAATAATCTCTTATCAATTATACTGTAATTGTAAGAAGTCACCGAAAATATTTTTAACTTTAGCAATGTTCGAGAATTAAAATATTTCAAAGAAAATTAGCCCTATACCATTTTAAGCGTTCTTCGAGGGCTTCTTTTGCGCTAGTCGAGGGTAAAGTTAAAGATAAATTGTTGCCATATTTGAGAAAATTTGGAAATATTAATGTTCATGTATAGTAGCTCACAAAACTAGAACACCCGTTTTCAACTCAAACGGCCTCTAGTTCGTTCGATATTTGGGGAATATCAATTTTGGAGAACATCGTCTGAACAGTTTAGGCGCTAGCGATGACCATCGACAGACTGACTTTTTACGGTCAATTATTTTTTCGGTATTAAGAACCCACAAATATGTATTCAGACAACACAACGTGTTAGAAGTAATTCGCTTTACACATATAGGGACAAGATTTATCCACTTTTTCATTACCAGAACCTGGAGTTCGGAGTTTTTCTGTCGAAAATTGCAGATGTCCCGCGCTCGATTGCAATATATTTTTCTTAAGTGGCAAGGAAAGACCGGAAATTAAAAGGAACAAAAGCTATAGAAAAATAAAACTAAGTGTGTAGTGATCCCAAATTTAATAAAATATATGGAGTGACTTACATTCAATTATTACAAAATGCTTCGAAAGCCAAAATGAAAACAATAGAGAAAGGTGAATGAAATTTATATTAACAATAAATTATTAGGTATACGCAAATAATTGATAACAAGTGTGTTCATATTACACAGGAATTGGTGAAATTAACGTAATTACAATTAAAAAATAGATGTCTCCACGTTTCAGCTTGGAAATTGAGACGTGACATACATTGAAAGATAAATGTTTGAAGTACATCACAAAAGGAGTATTCGGTAAAAGAACCATAATGTTAAGTAAACACATGTCATGAAAGGATACCATAAAGAATTACAGAAAAACAAGGATTCTTTTATTGTTGCCGTCTGCTTTGACATGACTACTGGCACGCGCATCTCTTTGTATCAATGTTCTGATACTCATCTTCCGCATAATCTCTCAACCAATCTATTTATAACTCAATAACAAACAAATTATACATTTCTATTTTACAATTATCAATTATCGCTTCATGGCAGAGTCACGGTTACATAGATATTAAAGACTTTTTATTGCAGATCATGCTGTTTCAGCTTCGCCTTCTAAATGCACGCATGCTCGGCGATGCCTACCATACATTGTCAGGGAGTACAGCAATTGTAGTTGTTTCGTCAAATAAAGAAACCAATACCGGACTGGTTAACCGAGATCGTCAAGGCTGAAGGGCTGTAGGCTGAAGGACTGTAGGCTGAAGGGCTGTAGGCTGAAGGGCTGCCTCAACTGGAAGGGTCGCTGGTTCGAATCTCGCCTCGGGCATGGATGTTTGCGTGGGTTTGTGTTGTCCTTACGTGTTCTCCCTACAAATCTCCCTTCTGTTTAAAAATCACAGTGGTCGCTATACTATATGGCAGAGTCACAGTTAGCACATAGACAATTAATACGACAGGAATATTCTTAACATAAGATAGATTTATTTTCTTTATATGTAAATATAGCTTGCCGTTTCATGGCTAAATGCACATCGGAAGTTCTGTAAATTTACAGCAAACCATGCGTGTCACACTATGTCATGTGTTATCAATTCTACTTAATATGTGCTATCGCTGAACTTATTCTACATGCCACAATGCGAAGTGTTTGCACCGTAGTGAAATTTCGCATGGTAGAAGAGTGGGTGCGGGAACATTAGCAACACGACCGGCTACAAAACATCCACAAGTCTGCCTTAGCCCAACAAGCCTCCGAAACTGGTCATCTCGTCAATTACCACGAAACACATACTTTATCAATAGAAAACCGGTGGCGGCCTCATGTGATCAAAGAGGCTTTGAAAATCTCCAGGAGGCCCGCACACCTCAACAGAGACGAAGGGCTCCGCCTAAGCTACACCTGGAAACGGGCCGTCGCTCTCTAAAACGGTCGCGTCCCGCGGAGATATCCTCCCTCCCCCGCGGACGGCCAATCACGTGGACGCTTATTGGCCCGATTTCTTTTAGCTCTTCCACCCGTCTCCGACCACGCAAATATATTTTCTATATGTCTATCCCTTTCAGTTTTCTCGCCTCCTCGCTTTCTGCCCTCTTTCCACATTATCTGGTTTCCTGGGATCGCTCTTATCCCTCTCCGCCAATCGCGGGCCACCTGCCCTCCTCGTATTGGTCACTGCTGCGGCCAATCAGCCCACGCACCCGTCACGCTAGCCTCTATGCAGCAGTATAGCTCTGAAGAAGGCCTCAACAAGATGGCTGAAACGTCAGCGACATCGACTGAGACGCAGCTAACCCGGCACAACCAAGAATCCAATGATTCCGGCCGCAGAAACCTACGAATCCACCAGTTATTAAAAAAATTCTGGTGGAGTTCATTTTACGCAAATTTAGTTCATGTGCCACATGTAGCTCATATACATAAGAGAGATTGCCGGTGAAGTCTGTTTAAAACTATTGTAATACAGAGATATAATAGCGAACCCCATACATTATCTTTACAAGCTAAAGACGGAATCTGAAATTTCAGTTTGACTGAAGATGGGAACAGGATGCAATCTTTTATACAAGAATGTAACATTGTTTGTAGACTAGAGGTAGAAAAAATAATTTATTCATTGGTTATATAACATAAGCTATGACTAAAGACTATGGAATTCGAATTAAATAGGTACTAGTAGATCAGATGCGACTTCCTCGACACATGATATTTAATCAATGATATTCTCGGTAGCTTTGATTAAAAGACCACCACCACTATCCCCATATCATTGGAATATAATAATTAATTATTATTGAAAATATTTCTGTAATCAATATTGTAGTTGTAGAAAGACGCCCAAAATATATCCCATTTTTGAATATTTAGAGAGTTGAACGAAAATCTGATCTGCACCATTGTTACAAATGTACTTCGAAAATTTTGAAAATAGAAGTAGAAAATATTCTATATGCTGAGTTAAGCTGCTAGTGTTGTTCACGGGCGGACAGAGATACAGGTAGACGGACAGGAAGATGGACAGGAAGACGGTCAGGTAGACGTTCAGATGGATACGCGTTTTGCTGTAAACTAACTTTTCGGAATGAAGCGCCCAAAAACGTGGATTCTGACTCCACAATGTTTCAGAGAATATTATTTACCACGTACAGGGATATGAATTGGCCACTTTTTCAGGATCAAGGACCCACAAAACAAGTTTTTACAGTGAAAAAAATTGCCGGTTTTTGCTGCAGCATTGCTATACTTTCTCTACACTACGTAAGTAATATGCCAGAAATAAATACAAATAGGAGATTTTGGAGAACATTAGCACTTTTCCAGACAACGGCAAAACTCTCATTCTAAACAAATTTCCGAGTTAGTTCTGTGTGTACGTTTGTTCACCCAAACTTTCACTACCATTTCCAGAAGGTTTTCTACGTATAGTACACTGTCATAAATGACATTAAATTTAATATAGATTAAACGTACGACTCAATTAATATTTACTTTCATGTACCTTGCCCATCAAAGGATGATTACTGTACTTGTATATTAAATAATTAAAATCATATTGAATTAGACCGTACAGTAAATTTAACGTACATGGGTACAATGAATTTAATGTAGTACATATACAGTAAATTTAATGTATATGTACAGTTTAATTGTACACTACATTAAATTTAATGTACGTATATGATAATTACCTTAATGTACTTTTACGTTAAAAGTAATGCAGAAATTTCTGACAGTGTACCCTCTCCTCACGCCGCCTTACACGACGCTTCCGTCTTCCTCTCAGCTCTTTTCTCTGGAGCAGTGTTCCGGCTGCCTATGCGTCTCGCTGTCGACTGATCAACAAGCGCAATGAGAGGTTCTTTCGCAGCCCCCGCTCTTCGCTCCGGACGGCTCAAGTACTCCGCTCCACTCCACGCCACTCCACTCCACGCCCCCGCGGCAGACGGCGTGCGTAGGTGGCGCAGCGAACGTCTCGCCGGAAACTGGAGGAGGTGGAGAGCTTATTGAAAGACGCTCCCCTTCTGACTCGATAATTTCCTTAATCTTCTCTGGCAATTATCTTTCTTCTTCATATTTTTCTCCCTGAGGCGCCCTTATTATACGTCATTTTTTCATTCCGATCCTTTCTTCGACTTTTTCTCTTCCTAATTTTGGTGTACAGTAGGCTCACATTTCACATCTAGAGTGTTTTCTTTGAAATGAAACTGATACATCACTAATTAGCAAAATTCTTTAATAAAAGGAGCCATAGCGTAATGTATATTCATTTTTTGGATACCAACCAGTTATCTTAATACTTTCATTTCTCGTCGTATGCTCTCATCGTCATATCTAATTATTTTATAATATATTTAATACCTCATGTATTTCTTGTGAACACCCCTTCTCCTACATGTTTGCGGATATTTTATTGATTGATATGTAAATATAAAATGTTTTTGGCGTATATTAACCATAAGACTAATATAATTGCAATAGATTGGTTTTAAAATAGATATTTTATGTTATTAATTTTGTAAAATTCAACAAAAATACGATACGCGAGGGCGAGGGGGGGGTGCCGCGTAGCCGAACTTCAC
This sequence comes from Teleogryllus occipitalis, assembly GCA_011170035.1. NCBI lineage: Eukaryota > Metazoa > Arthropoda > Insecta > Orthoptera > Gryllidae > Teleogryllus > Teleogryllus occipitalis. Next base: position 82,893 of record BLKR01015036.1, read on the forward strand.
TAAGCTTACCCCATTGCCACTAAAATAAACTCTTAATTCTGAGGGGAGACATTTCGCATATATTTTTTTATTTATTATTTCATAATATTATCATACATTTCGCTGTTTCCCAATTAATTTTAAAAAATGACTAAAAGACCATTCCTGTATATCTTTAGTTTCTAATATCTTTTATTTTGTATGCTATACGAGTTTTCTATTTATGCATCAATTTAATCCAAAAAATAATGCTTCATTGTATTATAGACCACTTTCTTAATCACAACGTTTATAAAGGACTTTTATGTAAAATGTGGAAGATATGAGCAAATATAATTGTCTATAATACAATGAAGCCTTATTTTTGGATTAAATCTTTGTATTTCTATTTGAAACATTCGTATTATAAATTATTGTTTACGATCCCTTTCATTTACCTAAAGGCATGGAATATATACCAGTCTTTCTGATGGGAAAAAATCAGCCTTAAATGGGAATTATAACGGAGAAAAATTCAAAACTCCAATACGTTTATTCGTCTGAGATTTTCATAGAACGTCAGTTTAAAATTCAGATACAAATATACTATTTTTGATAAAAACGAGCGGCCGTTGAGAGGGGAAGCCGGAGAGTGATGGAGAGGGATGAGCATGACGGGAATGGCGCGCGGGCGGGGTGGGGTGGGGTGGAGCGGCAAGAAGTAGAGCGGGGTGCATTCAGGATGTGAAACTATTTTACATTACCGACAGAATTGATTCCTTTTCCTGACTAATAGGTTATTGTAGTAATTTTGAATTCACAAGGGTTGGATGCAAAGTAGTGGTAACATATTTATAATTCGTTGTAAAGTTTTATTTACAGAAGATGCATTACATACCTTCAATGTAATCAACTCATCTTTATCACAATCTGTCACAAGTGTGAATGGCGTCGAGTACAGTTATCTCGCCCATTTCCATCGACGACCCGCACGTGCCACACTATTCTGCGAATTCTGACTTCTCTTGTGAGGTAGTGCTGCCCATAAAGTGGTTCCTTCATTGAGGTGTAAAGGTGGAAACCTCATGAACTCACATGGGCTGAATACTGTGCAGGAAAGTCCTTCACTGTGTTAGCTGTGTGACATCGTGCACTATCGTTAAGAATGATGGAAGTTCGTGCCAGAACCTGCAGACGGATTTTTTCTAAGTGTGAGATGAATATCGTTGCTGCAAGGATTTGCAGCACGTATGCTGCACATTGGCTGCATTGCCATCTGCCTGTAAGGTATTATATGAACACATTTTCTTGAGTCCCGGGCTACATACCTCCACTCGTTTACTAACACTAGTGTAATTCAGACTAAGGAATAGCAACGAGCGTTATTGACGAAATTCGATAACCAGGAATATTCGTTTTCGTGTAATAGAAACAATTTTGCATCTAAAAACGAGCTACAGATTTGATGTAATATACAGGAACGAAATAAACTAACCATCACTCCTCATGCAAATTGAGGACTGAAGAAAACGTGCGAGGATAATATGATATTATTCGTGAGACCCAGCAAATCCGCCACCACCGTCTGGACTTCAACTCTAGGGCCTCCCGGTCAATGACGCTGCACAAGCAACTGATGTCTCTGAGCCTTCGCAGCCGCTTCGTCTTTCAACCGTCTTCAGCAGTCATTCAGACCAGACATCATGAATTTATCCATCAAAAATGTGAAGTGAATCATTTACCAACTTTGAGAAAATTATTAAGCAGCTTTAAAAAAGCCGCGCATACGTTGCAAGGAGCATCAGAATCTTCTTATACTTCATAAAGCCAATGCAGCATAAGAAGATTGATTTTTAAGAGTTTGTTTTTGCTGCCTCTGAAAACGTTCCATTCGACTATCCACCCCCTCGCTCCTTCCCTCCTCACTGTTTCTGCAGTCTAAGTCATTCAGATCAGACTTGATGAAGTTAGCATTCAAAAAGGTGAAGGGGATAATTTGCCAACTTCGAGAATATTATTAAGCAGCTTTAAAAAGCAACATACATTCTAGGAGAAGGAGCTGTGCCAGAAGCATCGGAATCTTCTTATGCTTCATAAAGCCAATGCAACATAAGAATATTGATTTTAAAGAGTTTGTTTTTGCTGCCACCTAAAAACGTTCCATCCGACCATCCACCCCCTCACTCCCCCCCCCCATCGGCTTCCCAGAGCGCGCTGGCGGCGAGCCGCGTAAAGCGAGCGGGCCGTCGGGGCGGCCGCGCGGCGGTGACTTCGAAGAGGGTCTTGACGGGGCGCTGGAGGCCAACTCTCTGCCAGATTAGACAGCACCTCATTCCAATTTCCATTAAAGCGTTAATGGCTAATTAGGGGTTCGCGGGAGCGCGACGGATGAGGGCTCGGGCGCGAGTGCGGCGCGGCGCGGCGCGCTGCGGAGTGAAGGGGCGGGGCGGGGCGCGGGTGGAGAAGGGTAGCGAGGACACGGCGCTTGGCGGGGGCGTGGCCGGGAGAAGGGGTGCGGTAGGGACAGAGAGGGAAGGAGGAGGAGGGGGAGGAGGCTTGCGCGGAAAACGCTTTACGATCGAGAGGCATTTCGTCATCCCCGCGAATGGAAATTCGTGCGCGGAATGCTCGAATTCCTTATTTACACGCATCGATTGGTCGCCTTCATTTCGACTGCTGCGGAGCGGTAATGGAGGGGAGTGAGGGGATGGAGAGAACGAGGGACAGGATAATGAAGACTTCTGACTGGGGACTACATTAAAATTAGTACATGGACGCTAATAAAGAATTAAACACGGATATGCCATTAATGAAAATGGAAAGAAGGAAACGAAATGGAAGTAATGACGGAAATAAAGGGAACAGTAATAAAGATAAGCAATAAAGAGAAAAATAGCTTACCAGAATAAATACACAGAAATACTACTTCTCATGAGATTTTTCTGACTGATAAACATGGAAACTAATGCAATATCGGGATTTTTACCACTACTTGTAAATTACGCTTCTATATACAGTGGCGTAAATAGACATCACCAAGAAAAAGAACTTCTTACACTTGAAGTATGGGAACAAAAAAATCGCTATTGTTAAAATACTTCAAAAATTATATTGGCAACACCAATAATTGAAAGTAAGTGATATATTCATCTCAAAACTATCCTCTATTCTTACAAATTGCAAACATGTTGCACACGTTTTTACTTATGGAGGTTCAATTATTTCACTATGTTCTTGAACAATCATATTATTGGTACATGTCAGAAAATCACAATATATTGGCACTCAAAAAGTCTTGAGATTTGGATAAATTTTGTGGGATATCATTTGAATCGTTTGTGCTCATAAATACAATAATGATAAAACACACTTGTAATGTAAACATTAACATGCGAGATTTATCAGAAAAAAAATTGTACTTTTAACATTCTCAAGTTGTAATGAAAATAGTGCGTATGCCTTGTAATTACAGCAATGTACTCTATCCGTACAAAGAGTTCAAGCAAACAATTTGGAGCTAGTTCTTAGAAAATAATGTTTGGGGACTTTTGGAATGTCACGACTTGACGGTAAACTATGTGAAAAATGAAAATATTAAAAAAGCTTACGTTAAGTTATTTAAACATCTAATATTGAAGATTAGATTGCGCTATGTAAGATATTTGTAGCTTAAATTTTGAGAATGAAGGACAGGTTCGAAAAGTAATTTATGTTTGTCATTTCCACAATTTAAAAGTTTTAATCATACTCATATTTACACTGTATTCATTATAGTACTGTTCTCTATCGGAGCAAAAAATTTAAAGAAAAAAATGAGAATTCATTCTTGAAAAAATGTAAAACGTATCTCACGATCTTAATTTAAAATAGCTCTCAGAATTAAAAGAGCAATGTCAAATTCTCAGGTCTTTGCCTGATTGATCATGGATTATGAATTTTTGGGAAATACTATATAGTTCAGGTACTAATGATGTTGGCAGGCCGACGGAAAGACGATCATATCTTCATTTATTAAAATAATTTTAAAAATCAGAAGTTTTTCTCAGAAATCCAAACCTACAGGAAATCTTTGTCGATGTTTTAAAGCATTACCTTTCTCAAAGAATATGAGAAAGTAAAATAAATAGCGTTACAAAGAGATGATTGTAGATTACCGAAGATCACTCCTGGATCACTATAATTTTGTCTGTATCGACTCCCTGGGGAAAAACACATGACCATTTTGCATCCATATTCTGCCCCATTTTAAAGACTTCCCTAATCCTTTCTTGAAATAAGTATACGGCGAAAATACACCTTCTGATGAATAATTGTAAGCACGAAGTCATGAGGCTGCCACATTGGCAATTCACGTTAGGTCCCTCTTGTTTATGCAGAAAAGTTATCGTCAGGAACAATCTTCAGACTCACAAGTAGAAAAAGCGGCAAGTACAGCCATTTTGAGTTTGTCCAACAGGGCAACTTTATGGTAAGAAAGATGCATATGAACTTGTACATATTAGGGCTGAACAAAGAACGAATCTGAAAAATCCCTTTACGGCAAGAAAGTACCGTATACGAAATGATGCAGCAATTTGTGGGATGGATAACAACAATCAACGAAACAATACATCACATTGCATTTCTACTCCATTATTCGCGCCTCGTCTATTCTCGTGGCACGGCGAGTGCATGTACGCGGAGCGAACGCAAAACCACGACCACTCATAAACATGACGAATAGAGCAAATCCATCTCTCCAAGGGTGCGGTAGTGAGACAACGAAATTTCAAGGAGACTTTTTGTCCACGCACGAACCGGGGAGTACTCCACGACCGTCGTGATAGCCGCCCTAAAACAAAAGCAGACCGTAAAGCAGCGGGGGGAAAATTCCACTCCGGAGACGCTTCCAAGCGCGTGAATTGACTCCGATACGGAAGGGACACAATCAAGGCGTTCGTTACGTCCCGACGCCCATACTTTTCAGGTAATGGACAATGAGATACGAGCCATTTGCATAAATTGGTTCGTTTCCGAGAAAATGACGCGTAGCGACAAAGCCAAGGGCGCGCGCGGGCCGGCGCGGTGCAAACGGCCGGTCGTGCGATCCCGACGGCCACAGACCTCAGCCTCCTCCGCGTGTAATTACGATCCTCTCACAAAGGAGGACTGAATAATTCTCAGCGCCGAATAAAACATTAAAAGTTCAGCATCTCTGGCCGCGAGCTGCTGCGTCCTCGCCCGCGAGGGCGGTTATGAGAGAGAGAACAAAAGTGCAGGAGCGACGAGGGCGCGGCGAGTTCCGCGTTTTCTTTCAACTCGCGCCCCACCGCACTAACTTAGGAGATATGTCAAACGTAATGGAGACAACAAAGCGGCGACGCACAATTACGGCCATTCGACGTTTGCAGATTAGCATCTCGCCGAGGAATCATTGTCACGCTTCTGCCGTTACGGGAAGACGCTTTTGAAAGTTCTCTTTCGTTGCAGCTTGATGGTGACGCTTTTTGAAGCTGTCAACTTGATTACAAATGTGTTATACCGTCCATGCACAATTTACTACAAACAGAATGTTTTACTATAAACAAGAAACTCCATAAAAATTTAGATATTGCATCAGACTAGCAGTAGAACAAATACTTGAAATGAAATTATTTAACAATTTCTTAAATCCTACTAAATCTATAGCACTTTTGCGAAATCACAGTTACAATTCACAATTTTTACTCCTGTGGTAACACACATTGCCGCTGAAAATTTCGATGATGATGAAAGTTTCATGAATAACCTGAGTCGGCATTTCTTTACTTCACACACAAATCTATTACCCAAACTGGACCATCTACAATATCAGATTCATTTTAGATGTTCTTTAAATCAAATATCTGTTCTCTCTCTTCCATTAAATACAACCACAAGGAAAACATTAGACTTTTGAGAAAAAAATGTCCCTAAATACGTTTTCTATTTTTACAAAAAAATTGACGCACAAACTAAATTTAAAATATACTTCCAGTAATATATTCTAAATTTAAAAAATGTTTCATGTAAAATTAGGACTGCACTTAAGGTTCATCACTGCAACATAAACGTAGGCTTGTGAACTTAAGAATAATTTAATTTCACAGTACAATTTCATTCAATCATGTGACAATAACGTACGGAAACAGCACAAAAGCAAGTGACTACAATGTATTTACTTGCTATATAATAATAAAACGAATAACTTGCGCAAAAGAAGTGAGAGAAATCTTTGTAAAAACCATTCCCAAAACGAAGTTTTTAATTTGGATTGATTAATTAGTGATTTCGGGCGCGTCAACTGCTAAGATCAATAGTCCCGTAAGTGTAGTGTAAGATTTTCATGGGAAAGGGGCGGTGATCAGACCTACCGTCGGTTGTCGGTTAGTTGGGTTTTCCCCAAATAGGCATCGCCTCCAGTCGGGACAAGCTGAAAGCGACCCTTCCTCCGGCCGGTTTCCCGGAATGTGTGGTAGTGTAGTGCACGTTAGTGTGTCGGACGACAGTTGTGTGTTTTTACTTCATTTACATTAATTTATTATTACGAAACCAATTTGAAACTTCTGAAATTGAAATATTTATTGTTTCTTTTTTGCAAAGAATATTCGTGTCATCAGCAAACAAACGTATTCTTCTGTTTCTAATTAACGAATGCTCATTTTTAACATAAAAGAAAATCGATTGGGTCTAAGATTGAACTCTGTTGGACCCCATGCTCAATTGAAAAAGCATTGGAAAGGTGAGTAAATAATGTTTAATAGATGAGTGAAGTATGGTATTAATTAGATTGAGTATATTCTTTAGATGAGTAAATAATGTTCATTAGAAAGATGAGTAAATAATTTTCATTCATAATGCATTAGAAATAAAGGAAATTCAGTTCTTACTCTAGTTCTTTATGAAAAACTAAACGGATGTAAAAGTCTTTCTAAATCTCTCAGTAAGGCATGACGCAGATGTGAAGCACTGTTTCACGAAAGAATGCAAATGAGATTAAAGAAACATCAAAAGCAGTCGAGGGGAGCTTACCTGCGCGCACTTTGACGTCCCGCGAGAGCACGCGGCCGAGCGCGTTGGCGGCCTGGCAGCGGTAGACGGCGCGGTGCACGTCGGGCCGGAAGTCGGCGGCGCCGAAGGGCGGGAAGAGCAGCGAGCCGTTGGGCGCGAGCTGGCGCAGGCCCGGCACGGCGCCGGCCACCGCGCCGTCCGCCAGCAGCCACTTGAGTTGCGGCTGCGGGCTGCCGCGCGCCACGCAGTCCAGGCGGCCGCCGGTGGAGTTGGCGAACTCCAGGCGCGGCGCGGGCTCCACCTCCAGCAGCGGGCCCTGGCCCTCCAGCGGTGGCGTCGCCCAGGCAAACCACCGCGCCCCTGCAACACACACAACGATCACTTCTTAACAACAGCGGATTTGCAGTCAAATTATGAACACTTCTCCACCAATAAAAAATTAAATACTATTTCAAAGCAAAGGAGGAAAAGTTACGTGTTTGGTCAATCAACGTGAGAAGCGTCACTGAGAAAATTGTGCAAGGAAGAGAATGAAGAAAAAACGAGATCATGCTACATCACTCGCACCATCTCGCACGAACTGTGCACCAGTCCTGCAAAGATCAATTTTTCACAACTACAAAAGTTCCAGTATTAACTGAAGACTTTTTCACAAATTACACTATAAAACAAACTAAATATAGAATTTATTCTTTCAAAATCAACAAAATCGCAGTTTAATAAACAAAGACAAACGTCGGATGCAACAGAAAACAGACAATTTATACCCCGATTTAAACATAGCAGAACTTGAAGGTCACGAGCTGGAAGGAGAGAGGGACATTGTTATGCAATCGAGAGCTCCAATACCAAAAATTTATGTCCTAACGAAGCTCCCGATTGGATGAAAGTGTTCCCCTCTCATCCCAGCTTGTGATCTTGAAATGCAGCTATGTTTAAATCAGAGTATAAGGAGGGAACGCATATCCAAAGGTCTCAACCACACGGCGCAGCTCGGCTCGGCATGCGAGTTACTCTTTATAACGGACTCCCCGGCACGGAACGGTATGGAGCGCCAATTGTTCCAGTGGCTTTAAGTGGTACTGACAATATATTTGATTCTTCCGAAGAAGAATTGACTTCATTAGTTGCGGAGGAAGAAAAGCGAGAGCATGAAGTATAATACAACTAGCAGAAAAACAAGTTCTGTAAACAATATAAGTCCGAAACCCATAAGATGTTTTCTAAAACCATCATAATCCGTTTGATTTAGCTCAACTTTAAGGCTCTAGAATTATTAAAGGATTTTTGAAAAATGTAACGGGTACTTTATATGAAGCTCATCAGAAACATTTTCTCAATATTTCTCCCAATTTTTTCTTCAATGTACTTGTTTGAATATTTACAGGTCAGATCACTAATATACCTGGAAAAGGTTCGATTTTACTAAAACCGTTGAAATTTCGATAACTGTAAACGTTTAACTCGGTCTAGTATAAGAACTGAGTAAACATTTCATGAACAATGAAGGAATATCTTCATAACTACTAATTCTATCATACATAACGTTCTATATTTAAATATGCTTCTGTATTCAATAATTGTTTGCCTCTGTATTATAAATTTCCGAGACCGGGTCACGAGAAAAACGCTTTAAGATGATTCAACCAATATCCCTATGTAAAGCAGTTTAGTCAGAAGAGCGGCACCGAATCCGAAAGAGAAATGATTTTTAAGTTACCAAGAACAACTGTCCTCTAGATATGAATTTGTAGGAGCGAAATGTTAAGCAGGAAAATGGATTCCAAAGATAATCTTCAGTCAGGACACCACTTAAATAAAGTGATTTTTTCCTTACAACGATTCTTTTACGTGATTTTAAAACAAACACAACAAGGCACTCAGACCTCCAGTGTAGTGTCTGGAAGCGGGAGATCTTGAGGAAATATTGCATCAACTGACAACAGTTATGAAAACAATGTTCTATTGAATATATGGAATAAATGAAAGAGATCATATTAAGAAGGACTACATGAGGGTATTTGCTTCATTAGAAGCGAAGATGTCATTGATGGACTTGTATTTCAAAGGACAGAGATCGGAGCGTAAGAAACTATTTGTGTCACAACACGGTTACATAATATAAAATTGCAATTTGTTAGGATCAGAAGCAATGACTTGCTATTTACAGGTGAGCTGACAATGGAGAGGGGTGAAGATAGTTTTTCTACGAAATGATCTTTAGAGGGAAGAAAAAGTGAAGCCAGGTGATGAAAAACAGGCATGGGAGGAGTAGGAGGAGGACGAGAGGGAAGGAATTTGATCCTTTGAAATACAGTTGTTGATTATTTAAGGTAGATTGTTCGTGTCAGATGTTATAAGCATCTCTTTATTAATCTAGGAATTTTACCATTACCTCGTCTGTTGATTTACAAATCAATGGTTTTTGTCAAAAAGGACTTACTGAAGGGTTGGAATATATTTTCAGAAAAAGCCGATGTGTATAACTAGAACACTCGACGTAGTAATCATATTCTATAGGTGACTATCAACGCTCACTGCAAACATTTCACATAAAATACAAGTGCATTATTTTTCAACACTTTGCCAGATGACATTAAACGATTCAATTCGTTAGAAAAGTTTAAATCTCAAGTGAAATCGTTTCTACTGCATAACTGTTTCTATACAATTAGAGACTATACTGAGCATCACAAGGAAAGTAACATTAATTTCAACAGTGATATTTAATGCATTATTTACTATTTGAACTGTATAATTCTAAACAACCTGCAACAAATATTGTACCGCAGCTTCTGGGTCAATGACCTCATCTCAATCAGATTTTTCGTGCAGTTTCTCTGATCCTTTGAGCAAATGCTGAGATGGCCCCTTGTTTTGCTTCTGGACATAAGTGTAACTTCATTATCTGTGCATTTCTTCCAGAATTCAGTAGAAAATATAGATAGATAGAAATTTATTCTACAATTGGGCAGAAATTGGGCAGATTGGGCATATTGGGCATATAATTATTGGATATCATGACAGAGTTGAAATATTTGTTATAATACTTAATATTAGTGATAGTATGATTATTGCATGTTCGGCTTGTACTGGACTCCTTTATTATTATTGTTATTATTATTATAATTATTGGTATTTAACTGCTACCGGGTCATACCTAATTGCAGTTCAAATAAATGTATGTATGTATGTATGATACCCGGGGGTAGAATGCTGAAATACGAAAGTACATTTACAATTACAAATAAAATAATAATGTATGAAATCAATGTAAAAACAAATTGTCTTTGTCATTTCCTAGATATGCAGATGGCGTTTACATTCCTATACTACAAATGAAAATACATATATAGTAACATACAGATAAGTAAACATACATAGTACACAAATATACATCCATCCATCCATACAAATATACAGAGGTAGATACGATATAGTTATTCAAATTAACGTTATCCAAGTTGTCGCGGCAGAAAGTATTATTCCTTGACGAAGGACATGATGAGGGATAAGAGCCCAAATTTATTGCTCATTTACCCTTGAAAATATATTTTATTACATCGGAACGAATATTTTGTTAACACTCCTTCAAAATTCAAGTAGTATAAGGTTTAGGGCAGGAATCACGGAGTTATGAAAACGTGTACAGAATTGACTTCTCCCCATAGCAAGTCACACACAGTTTTTTACTCTTTTTGACGTAAAATAAACAAAATAAAATGTATTTTCGAGTTTGCTGGGTGCCTTCAATATAACATATATGACAAATAGTTGAGTTTCTCGGAAATTTTGGAACGCAAGGAAGGGGTGGCATTATTGTTGCGCGCGCGTGTGTGTGTAAAGGAAATTATGTTTTTTTAGATGAGAGAGAGATTTTCTGACTATGGTCTGCAGTCACCATATAAGTCAGTTTGCTCATTTACATTTTTTTGTATTTTATTTCATGTTAGCATTATTATATTAGTTTCAAAATAATTCAATGTTAACTTACTTCTTTTGTCAAGTCCTTCATTTATATTAATATTTTAGTATCCTTTTTTTCACTTAGTATATTTGTAATTTCATGTATTGTTCCTTTGTAATTTTCTTTTGTAATTTTTCCTTCCTTTAGTTAAAATTGTAATTTTCGGAATCATGACACTTTCATTAAACTGTTCTGTTGTACAGATTGTAATTTAGATACTTCTTTTATTATTTTAGCATTGATGATGGCCGCAATGCGACGGGAAAAGCTTTTTGCTAAATTAAACGTCTATCACAAAACTACGCCTGATATTTCATTTTAAAACTATTTCAAACTACCATACAATTGCGACGCAAATAAGCAAAATAAAATTATCACAGAAAGATTAAATAAATCTAACTCCGCTCTAAAATTTTACGAAAAAATATATTCTTGCCTAACACAATGTATTCTGAATATATTTGAAAAGTGTCCCACACACTAATCTAAATTTTATACATTATGAATCTTGTTTTAATTATATCTGACTAATAATTTAAGTTTTTTCAACTTGATATATTACATCATTATACGCAAGTATTTGTGATTATTAGAGCTCCATTGTTTCAAGTATATTTTTGAAAATTAGAACAACTTTTCACTCTGCACATTTTTATCAGAGTAGCATTTCTGTTCACTTAATTCTATTACGTACATAATACACGGGTGATAATGTTTCAATTAGATAAATTTATAATTGTGTTATCATTTTACTCCATACCTTTTAATAATTAACTGTTGTAATTAACAAATAGACACTTCCCACATCATTATACTTTTGGGAGTCAACTTCGCATAGTTCTTCCAAGGTTTCTTAGCCGTTCACCGCAAAACATCCATCGCGTTGCATCGTCCCTTGAGAAGGCAGCTCCGGTTTCGAGTTTTCTCGCAAATGGGCCGCCGGCTTCATTTGAAATACTGACGCTGTGAGGCAGCAGGACCTATCCTCATTTAGACGTCGGATAACGAGGCGGTGTAACCGGAGACGGCGACTTCAACGCCTGGGACTGGAAAGAGCGGAGGAAATGGAAAGGAAATTTGACAGGCAATGAGAGACGTGGCGCCTTGCCTTCGGACGCCCAAGACGAAGACGCGTCGCTTCGGCCGGCGCACCCGCCGCGCCAGGAGCATAACTCTGGGGAGAACGTTTCTCCGAAAGAACGGGGCGACTCCGGTCGCCTTGAGAAGCTCCGTGGGGTGGCGAACAAAGCGCGGGCAAAGAAGGCTGCATCTCGAGCCGCCGAGAATTGCGGAGGCTGCGGCAGCAGTGGTGGTGGTGGTGGTGGTGGTGGTGGTGGTGGTGGTGGGTGTGGTGAGAAGATGGGAAGTGGACGCAACGTCTATAGTGGAGAAGACTGTGACGGAGGCGAAGACGATGGTGATATCAGAAACTAAAGAGACGTGATGGGAGGTGGTGGCATCTATGGGGTAGAGATGGCGGACTGGAGGTAGAGGGGTGGGGTGGAGGGTTGTGCGGAGTATTAGGGATGGACGGGTAGGATGGGGGACAGGTGGCGTTGGTGGAGTGACGGAGGCAGGGGCGAGACAGGTTGGGGTGACGTGCTGGGGATGCCAATCAAGAAGAGGGGTGGCGGCGGAGGGGAGGTGATGGACGCGTGGCTGTGGCGGGGTGGTAGGGGCGGAGACGTGATAGGGGTGGGGGTGACGGTGACTTGGGGGTTGACGGGGTGAGAGGGGCAGTGTAGTAGTGAGAGAGGGGCGGCGGTGGCAACGTGGTGGGGGTGCAGGCAGCAATGTCAGAGGTGGCAATGGCATGGAGGTAGCGGTTGAGGTGGTGGTACGAAGTGGTGATGGCGAGGTGGCGGTGATCGGTGATGCTGTCGTTATGACGCCGAGTGATGTTATCGTGATGGCAATGGCCAGGTGTCGGTGGGGGAGGCAGCGATGGGTGGCAATGACAGGGAGGTAGAGGTTGAGGTGGTGGTAACGAAATGGAGATGTCGGGTTGGCGGTGGCAGGCTGGCGGAGGCCGGGTGATGTTATCGGGTTGGAGAAGTCCCGGTGGCGGAGGCAGCGTTGGGTGGCAATGGCAGGGAGGCAGCGGTGGTAGTTACGACATGGAGATGGCGAATTGGCGTTGGCAGGTTGGCGGACGCTGGGTGATGTTATCGGGGTGGCAATGGCCGGGTGACGGAGGCAGCGATGGGTGGCAATGACAGAGAGATGGAGATTGCGGCGGCGATGGCAAGCGCGAGGAGCAAGTGATTATGGAGGTAGAGATGGTGGCAAAGAGGGTAGGCGGCGGGGTCGGCAAAAGGCGGCTGTGTCTTCTCGCGGGAATTCCACGTCGGAGATGTTTCGGAGAAGACGCCGAGGCGGGTGCTAGCCAAATAATGAAGGGCGTTGACCGAAACGGAATGCGACGCACGTAGCCCATTGATTGGCTGGGGAATCTCATAAAAGGAAGGAGAAAATTATTTCGCTCTGATGATCTAAGAGAGTGGAACCTTCCTGTGGATACGATTTACGTAAATATGTCATTTGCGAGACTTGCAGTTTTTTATACTGCTCTGCTTCGTTATTGAGAGAATAATATGTATTTGCACTGTATGCACTGTGTGCACTGTATTTTAATCAAAAAGGGGTTTACACAAATCGCGAGCGGAAATTAAACAATGGATTTATTTGAAAGGAAACAATACACGAATATATTTTTATGTTTATTAAAATAGTATGTGCATATTTAAAATTTATACTGCATTCCATTTGAAATGACTGGATAGCGACAATCCACACTTGTTGTTTTCTCATCGTGTCTCTCCGCAAGGTACACCGTTTAATATTGCAGCTCACAGTGTTAAGGTTGGGAAAGGAAATTTCCTGGAAGTGAAAGAACCGCATGTCAACAGATAAATACCGCTGACACAACTCTTCACTCAAAAGCGTCAGATGTAAAGGGGAGACGAATACTTTTCGCATTTTTCTCGACGACTGCCACTTCTCTCTCTCTCTCTCTCTCTCTCTCTCTCTCTCTCTCTCTCTCTCTCTCTCTCTCTCTCTCTCGTGATTTTGGACTAAGACAGCCAGGAGCAAAGTAGCCTCAAACAAACCTAGCTTATAATCAAATCCCGCTTTCACATATGTGCTCTTTTAGGAGGATACGCGCACTGAGGTTACTGAATATAGAAAGCGTAACATTAAAACCGATTTTGCACCGCTCTCCACAACCAATATCTCCACTAATAATAAACGAATATAAAGTCGTACAAACTCTACACTCGGAACATTCGTAAATGCGATGTCTCTTCACTATACGCTGTTAATTATTTCGTGTGTGTATGTTTTGATTCCAGCTAGTCATTGCAGTCTTCTGGATTCGGTGTCATAACAAACCAGAGAAGACAAGATAGTTATTTTTTTATCAGTGCGAATATTTAATGAATGACGTTCACTCCGAGAGAAATTACTTTATCATCTGGTCACGTAGTCACGCAGACCGACAATCAATATATACGAAATTCCAATTTGCAAATTAATACCCCCTACAAAACCATTGTTCATTCTTTTGCTGTCATTAATCAATAGAAAGAGAACAACAGAATTAATTAATTCCAGATAAACAGAGTGTTGGCGTATTTTCCCTTGTAAAGTTCTTTAAATTTAACGAGAAGAAAACGACTGAATGAGTTAATAAGAAAAACATACGATTCTAGGTGACGGTAGTGACAGAGTGAAAGAGTAAGAGGGAAAAAGAAACGAACACCGGCAATGAAAATTGTATCGTAAATGATAATTCAACATTTGATTAAAAATTGACAAAATACCAATATCTGATGCGGAAGACTTAAAAATCTATTGTATTTTATATTTCTATATTAGCTACACATTCAAACTTTAGCCTTCAAACAATAACCGAGCGCCCAGCAAATATTATTGGAGTCCACGAGGACTACAATTGGAGCACACAAGAGACTATTGATTTAGTTACGTAAAATGCACGAGGGAATGCGAACTGTAAAGCGACTACAGGCGCCTGTCATTTTTCTGTTTTTAGTTCGTACGATAATTTATTATTTCGCATTATATAACTGCAACTGTAACAAATGATTCTCTTGCATTGGTGAAAATGTTTAAGTCATATTGAACATAAACTGAGCTCCATGAGAAATCCTATGAGCGAATGGCGATTGAGAACAATATTCAACACACTTTCGTACGTCGGATTCATGAAATATAAACTGCTGTCTGAAGGCGGACGACGGAGCAGTAGCTCTAAAATGGGCCACAGACCTGGCCTGAACTCTTTTCCGTCTCTAAGATTGACTATATAACTGATCACATTATTCACTATCACAAGTACGTATGTCAAATGCATCAAACACGCAGAGAACGTACCTTGGAAAGAGGCGAGAAAGTGATGTGCAACAGTTATTACGTGTACTGTAAGAAATGTAATTTCATTGAACGAGGTGAAGAATGGCAATTATTATTTTTGGTAGAACAATGGTGCATTGTGTCATTAGAAAAGCATCATTTCGTCAAGATGTACGTAAATACCAACGTTAAATTCAATAACCAATTTATCTTCAGATATACATTGTCCCAAGTTGCAAAATAACTATTGTCATAAAAATAACTTCCTCAGTTAACGTTTCAGGGAGAGAGCATAACAAAAATAAGATCAATTATGGAATCTGAGTTAAGCATAATTCATTTTTAGAAACACCGATAAAACGATGTATACGACAATATCTCACGGTGCTGCAGTTGGAGTTATGTGGCAAACGACGACTCAGAAGAAGAACATAGTATTCGTCAAAATACGTAAAAATGCAGTTATGGGAAGGAAAGAAACAAATGTTTAAAACGCTTCAAATGCATAGAAAGATCCAAATATTGTTCTCCCTATTCTTGCTGTGCTCAGGCAATTCATCAGCAGGATATGGTACAAAATGCGTGCGGTAACAAACATTATCTTGCCTATGTGTTAGTACAGATTTCTGAAACAATTCATAACATCACGCCACGCATGATGTACCATACTTAAACATACTGTGGTGCTAAAGAGAAAGGGAAACTCTGACACTAATGGTTTGTCGTATCAAATGAGTTAGCCGCAATTTAATATCGTTCATACGCAACTTCGTCGGAAGTTATTTTTCCACTGTTATTTTGACAGAGCAATACACAAATGTTGTCACGTGGTCGTGATTCTGAGAACTCCCTAGGTTATTCCTTGCCGAAGTAAAGTGTTTGTCTTACAAAAATAAAAAATAAAAACTTGTTCTTCTGACGTTGTTTCGTTGTCGAAAACGTGACAATGAAAGCAAAACCAGAACCAAACAACAAAACCACACTAATGGTGCACATGACCGCAAACAAGTAATATATCATCAGTTATTTATCTCCGGAGTGGGCGATAGGGTGCAATGCGATTGCGATACAATTAAGTTTCCGTAAACATTCCAGGGTATCAATTTCTACCATTGTACTACGTGTGAATGCAACACCTTGTCCTTTTCTTCATCTTGTAGAACTGGAAACGTGATATCGGCAGTGCCGACGGCAGTCGGGGTGGAAGTATTGGGGGGGGCGAGGGGGTGGCAGGGACTGTGGCGACAGCTAGGACGAACCGAACGACAGGGGCGACGCTGAGAGCTTGAGCTGCGGGGCGGGCAGGGATGGTAGGAGCGACGGAGACAGCCTACGCTGCGCGGATGGTGGCGAGACGGTATAGTCGGCAGGGATGGAAAAGACGGTGGGAGGGGAAAGGACGGAGAGGACGATAGGGACAGACGGGGCGGCTGGGACAGTAGCAGCGGGGACAGCGTGGACGACGGGGGCGTCGGGGACGGCTGTGGTGGCGGTGTTAATGGGGACAGAGAGACCGGTGGGGACCGAGGGATCGGCGGCGGTGACGCCGGGACGTCCTGAGCTGTGGTGGTAGGGGATCGGCGGGGATGAGGTGACGGTGAAGGCGACGCCCTGGTAGCGGGGAAAACAGGCGCGGTTGGGACATCTGTTACGATGAGGCCAGAAGGAAAAGCGGAGGCTGTGGGGGCAGCGAGGAAGGCGAGGAAGGCGGGTACGGCGGGAGCGCCTGGGGCGGCGGGATCAGCGGGGCCAGAAGGGCCGGCGCTGATGGAAAGGTCGGCGGGGACGGCGGCAGCCGCGAGCTCGCGAGGGGCGGGGGCCGCCCGTGCGCCGCTGGGTGTCGGGCAGCGACGCCGGCGTGCCACGGCGCCGTGCGCCGCCGTGCTCCAGATCCGACAAAGGCTGCAGCGGAGGAGATATCGAGCGAATACACAAGGCCCATCGACGTGAATCCCGCGCGTGAAGGCGCCAACAAAACCCGGATGAAGCCGAGAGGAAGGAAAGATAACGAAGGAAGCGCATTCTCTTCCGCGACGCTCTTCGGGGACGCCCCGCCCACTGCTCCCTTCCCCTCCCTCCCCGCTCCGGCCCGCCCCGCTCCGCTCCACCCCGCTCGGCCCGGCGCAACTCCGCGGGTGCTCGGGTGAGCGGGTGAGCGAGGAGCCAGAATCGTTCGAGGAGCGCGCGCGGAGAAAAGACCTGCGAAGAGAGGTACCTCTGCATAAAGTGTAGAGTGATCCGGTTTTCGTCATAAATTCCAGTTGAGGTTTAAGGTTTCCTTCGCAAGTGTATTTTTATCACCAAGCGCATCTTTACGATCTTACCCTGGTATTAATAAAAGAAAATGATACGTTGCTTGGACTTGACACAAGTATGAACTTTAGATATGTGTTGTCACTTAAAACTTCCAAAAACATGCGTATCCGAACGTGGTTGACACCACGAATCACGAAAGGAATCCAACATGAACAAAAAGAAAATATTCAGTTTTTGCAGTGGGTCACAAAATATTTAATTTGTGCGATATTTCTTAAGAATAACAACAGATCTTGAGGATCAAATTTAAACAAGGACTTCTTTCAACTGTCTTAACAAATACATATTGTTGGTTACAGGAAACAGATTTTTTGATGAAAGATTCAAAAACGCACATTTTTTAACGAAAGAATGGAAAACAAATTGGTGAGATGGAGGAAAGAGAGGAATGAATCTTTAGTTTGGATTTTTAACCCGTGATGAAATTTGGTTACACTATTTTGAACGTGCTATTTTATTTTTAATCCAAGCGTCAAAGCGGGCAGTGGAAATACCCAGAATTGTCTGTGAGCAAAATATTGAAAACGCAACAATCTACTGGTAAGGCCTTGTTAACCATCTCTTGGAGTGCCAAGATTCAATTTTCTGTAACTATTTGAAGGATCAACCAGATTTTCTGTAACTATTTGAAGGATTAATCAGATAATATTGAGAACAAAGTCAAGCCCACATTTATCAGGAAACGTCCCAGTTGGCAGAAGAAAGGCGTACTTCTAATTCAAGGCAACGCTAGACCTCATACGATACAACAGGCATTGGAAACTAACGGGAAAGTGCACTCGGAGCTTTGTCATTACAGCCGAGATATCTCCCCTTCAAATTTTTACTTGATGGATCTCATGAAAGGAGTTTTGCGTGGCATCAATTTCAACGACAAAGAAGAGATAAAGAAAAAACCAACAAAACTGGCTTCGAGATGAAGGTAAATAATTTCTTACTGAGGAGATAAGACGCGGATGAAGAAGCGGAAACGTGGAGAGAAATCGGTGAGGATTACGTAAAAATATTGACAAAAATTATATCGATTTAATAAATCATTAATTATGTACCACAATTTGTTTAACTATTGAGAGACGTAATACTTATTTGGCTGCA
Organism: Teleogryllus occipitalis; assembly: GCA_011170035.1. Taxonomy (NCBI): domain Eukaryota; kingdom Metazoa; phylum Arthropoda; class Insecta; order Orthoptera; family Gryllidae; genus Teleogryllus; species Teleogryllus occipitalis. The sequence goes on from BLKR01015036.1 coordinate 101,611, forward strand.
TCATTAGCTTCACGACTTCGCAAGGTAAAAGCGTCTGCCCCAGTTTCTAGGATTAGTTCTTGGAACTCAAGGGCTTTCCGCACATGCACTGGAATTTTGTCTGGAAGTTACAAGGGGTTCTGAGAGACGATGAAGACTCTTAGGTAGATTATTAGAGGCCTGAAGCTATTGAAGAATTAAAACTTTACTTGGACATTGTCTCTCTTTAGTTTGAGCATCAGCCATAAAATCCGTTCAAATGAAAATAACCTGATGTGAAATATCTACGAAATTTAGTAGATATTCTGAGAAAATGAAATTGCTTGTCATCAGCAAATAAGTAAATGTTCACACATTTCCCTCGGCAATGAAAATACACAAGTTTTATCACGAGAGTAAGCGTTGTTCTTTCCCCGCTGAATGGTGAGATCCGGCGGGCGCCGACCTACACGGTGTATTGCGGTGTTTTCCCCACACGGCGAATTGCGGTGTGATACCTAGTTGGGACTAGGTATCTCCTCCCAGCGAGGCGTCGCCCTATTCGGAACAAGTTCTAAGCTCTCGACTGGTCTCCCGACGTGATTGATTGATTGATTGATTTTTTCGTGTTTCCGGGCGCGTCAACTACTGTGGTTATCAGTCCCGTTAGTGTAGTGCATGTTTTTTTTTCGGGAGATGGCGGAGATCTTCCCCCGCTGGTTGGCGAGATCCGGCGCTGACCTACCGTCGGCTAGTGGGGTTTCCCCCTAACCAAGACTCTCCCACCAGCGGGGCACCGCCCCAGCCGGGACAAGGTCTAAGCTCCCGACCGGTCTCCCGGAGTACGTGGTAGTTTAGGGCATGTTAGTGTAAGTGTGTGTGTGTGTAAGGGCAGAGGATAGGACAAGGAAGAGGAAGGAAAGATCGCGTGCGGTCCGTGACCCGTTTGGTAAGGTACTGCTCCGGCATTCGCCTCGTGTTGATCGAAGAAACCACGGAAAACTACCGATCAGAGCGGCCGGCCACTAGAACTCTCCTCCAGACAGCGACTGAATTCGATCTAGCTGAAAAGCTAAAGTCGAAAATCCTGCCGCCGTCAGGACTCGAACCTAGGACCTCCCGGTCAGAGGCGCTGCAGTGACATCAGTTGATGCCCTGAGCTACCGCTCCCGGTCCCCGACATGAGGTAGTGCAGTGCATGCAAGTACATGTGTAAGTAAGAGGTGACGAAAAAGCAAAAAAGAGGAAGAAAAATTGCGCGCAAACCGTGGCCCGTTGTTATGGTACTACTGCGGCATTCGCATTCTGTTGATAGGAGAAACCACCAAAAACGAAATTTTGGGGGAGGCAACTGCTCTCCTTACCCCCCCCCCCCCATGTTACGCGTTGCCACCACCTGTGTGTAAGGCATCGGCCGCCCTTAATGTTGAAGAAACTGGTGTGAGACAAAGTGCAAAAATGAAGCTGTAGCTTTCTAATCCAATCTATTAATTAACGCGGAAACGATGTAACTTGAACACTGCTGAAGGACGCATTTTCCACCCAGGATGTAAAGAAAAAGTTTTCGCAGAAATATACCCGATTTTACCCGAAGTTCCGATTATAAAAGTAGTCATCCAAGTCAAGTGGAATAGAAAAATATTATATGAAGTAACACTTCAATGGCACATTTGGGATACTTTTTACGAACTCATAAGAAAAATATTAGCGAACTGAACTTGTGTGTTCTTAATACTTACCCAATTTTTCACAAGCAACCCAAAAAAAGCTAAATATGATACAAAATGAATACTGAGAATTGCTGCACACAACCAATGATTAAAAGTTGCTCTTTTATTGCTACATAGAATTTACATATTTTTAGATGTCAGCACACACTTAATTTTGCTTGTATTTCTGACGGAAATCACATAAACCTAATAGAATTACAACAAAGAAATACTTATTAGGATATCATTTAAATGTTACAACTGTCTAAATATCAGAATTATATTCAATAAGAGATCAACGCTGCATTCTGAATATCATTTATGTATTTTCTATCATATCAACGCATAGATACTTTACATACTTGACACCTGACAGGTATACACGCCAACTTCCCACGAATAAATAACCGTGTTTGTGATCTCAACAAAACAACACTACTCTCACATTTATGATTACTGTTGTTCTTTCAATAATATTATTAAATTCAATTGTAAATGACAACTCAATATGGCAGTTCATACTACACAAAATAAACACAAAAGTCTAGAATAAGTTGATAAGCTGACTAGATCTTACATAGTTTTTAAAATTAAAATTAGTCTTTTATAATTTAAATATGTTTTTTAAAATGTTTCTGCCATAGTTTCTTCTCAATCAAGATCTTTCATGACATAATTCTTAAGTTTATGTTTTGTTACATTATTTTTTGAGCAAAAGCAATGAAAACTGACGATGACAGCAATCCTTGCAAAAAACGCTCATTTCTTTCTGGATTCAAAATTCAAGTACTGTGTAACTTAGGGAAGGGATCATAAAATCAATAAAATTGGGCATGAATTATTTTTAAAGAAAATTTGGAAACAGAAATAATTAAAAAAATTGTCAGGCTTTTACAAATATGTCCGTAGACTAAGGGGGAATAAAAAAGCATTTCAGAAAATCCGAGTCGCAGACATCGCGCCACTGCACGACGACCAAGCGAAAGGAAATGCATTCAGCGCGTATTTTGTATCGGTATTCAAACCAAAACTGGCGCAGGAGCAAGTTAATTATTTTCCAATTGTAAACCAGATCAAGCTTCATGCATGGGAACTCCGGAAACGTATAAAATCACTTGAAAACGGTAAACCACGCAGGTTAGACGGCACCTCGACAGATTTTATTAAAATCGGTGGTGAGACAGTTTTGCCATATTTGTTAACATTATGCATTGTTTCTATTTACAATGCACGTTTACCAGACGATTGGAAAATAGCTATAGTTGTTCCAATTCTCAAAAACGGCGATGAAACGAAAGTATGTAATTATAGACCAGTATCTCTCACATCAGTAGTATGCAAAATAATGGAGCATTGAATAGCCAGGTACATTCGCCGCGAATGGGAAATAAGGGTGAAAAAGGTATTTTCACGGACACCATGGGTTTAGAAGTTGATATTCGTGCGAAAGTCAAATTGTTTCCCTTTTTGAAGTTCTAAGTGGCGAAGTTGACGTGGTTGGGAGGGTGGATTCAATCGTAATAGACTTTGTGAAAGCATTCGACGTAGTACCGCATGATATACTTATCAGGAAATTATTCACTTTAGGAGTTGATGTTAGATTTGTGAAGTGGATAAGCGAATTTCTTAGAAACAGGAAACAAAATGTTCTTATTGGAACTCAGTTTTGGACTACGGGTATTGCTACTTCAGAGATTCCACAGGGAAGTGGTTTAGGGCCATTACTTTTCTTAGCGTATCTGAATGATTTCTATGTTAACATAAATCAAAGGTGTGTTTATTTGCAGATGATTGTGTTATATACCGAAAAATCAAAGGTAGCGCTGACGAACAAATACTCGTATTACAGCAGGATTTAGAACGTTTACGTGATTGAGTTGAAACAAATGACATGGGAATTAACTGATCGAAAAGCAAAACAATAACGTTCGGGCGGGGATGAAATTATGAGGAACCAGACTATCGTTTAGGTGGGGGTCATCATTCCAAGAGTCTCATGCGAGTATTTGGGCATTCATATAGATAGTAAATTAGGGTGGGAGAAGCATGTAAATCAGGTAGTGAGAAAAACGTGGAAGTTCTTGAATTTTGTAATGCCAATTCCATAGGAAAGGTCTACAAACGCCAAAGAATTAGCATATCTTTTGCTGATTTGCCCTCTCATGGAATACGTAGTGGCATGTTGGATCCGTACAGAAAGTTGCACCGGAAAAATGTAGATCGAATACAGAGGAAAGCGAATAAGTTTATCCATTGAACTAACGCAGTAAAAAACGTCATGGGAATCTATAGAAACGAGAAGAACAAGGGCGAGGCTTTGTGTTATATATAAATCGTACATTGGTCCACCAGCTTGGAAGGAAATTTAGGTTAGACTAGAAAAAACAAATTATTTTAGTCGAAGCGATCACACACAGAAAATTCGAACAAGGAAACAAAATTTAGATCTTAGGAAATTTTCCTTTTGTGACAGAGCAATTAAGGATTGGAACAGTTTACCCGCAGCAACATTCAAAGCTTTTCCTCTAAGTGTCCAAAGTTTTAGAAATAGAACAATCTGAGAGAAATGGATGTTAAATGAGTAACTAAGTGCTGTGAATTGCGATGAAGTGCTATGAAGTGATGGCCTGTGTAATTCAAAGCAAAACAGTGTAGTGTACTGTAGTGCGGCGCAGTGAAGTGAAATATAGTGTACGCAATCAATGCCTTTTTTAAAAAAAGTCAAATTTAGCCAATATCTATGTATCTTGTAATGATGTTTAGTATCACCAACATATAATTATTGTACATCATGATAGAGTTGAAATAATTGTTATAATACTTAATTTTAGTGATAGTATAATTATTGCATATTATTATTATTATTATTATTATTATTATTATTATTATTATTATTATTATTATTATATTATTATTATTATTATTATTGAAAATAAGAGCAATTGGAACTACGCAAAGTACTTAAATGTGTTTCTTAGCCTTTCTTTGTGCCCATATTTCTTTCATTCTTTGGCTGTGCCCCTTTTTTCTGTCTTCGGTCCAAGCTTTTTGTCTCCTACAATTTGGTACTTCTTCCAAATCATTCCGCCGCAACTGCACTTTAGATCTATTATAGTAATTATAATGTAATATATTATTATTATTATTATTATTATTATTATTATTATTATTATTATTATTATTATTATTATTATTATTATTATTATTATTATTATTATTGTTAATTCACTGCCACCAGGTAAGTCCCAATTGCAGTTCAAATAAATGTATGTATGTAAATATCGTCATTTGTCCGATTCAGAAAAGTTAACGTTGAATATTATGTTGGTGGTGTAGGGATAACATGAATGACCTGCTAAAGCTACCCACCGTGGAAAAAAATTACTGGTTGGAAAGACTTTTCACATTCAAGTAGTAGTGCACATTGCGTAGCTGTTAGAATGTAAGCAAGTGTATGGTGTTCTAGCATCACGAGTTTCGTAAAGAAATAAATTTTTCTGGCAGATTCATTCGTAAGAGAACACTTCTCACGAATCTTCTTGGCTTTCTGTCACCCCCAATACTTGTGAAATACAAATTTGCAAAAGTGTCAATATTTCTTCAACTCGAGCTCAATATGTTAGGGTTGTTTGAAGGCTATCGAAGGTAAAATGAGCTAAAAGGTAGATGAATATAACATAACTGCACGGCGATTATATTCCTGGCTTTTGTTGTAAACATAATCTGACAGATTTCCTTGATTTTCTACACTGTTCCTAATTAGCATCCCAACAAAAGGGGGTTCTTCTTCTCCTAGTCCCGCGCGTCCATTTTCATGATCAGTTGTGTCACAGCAATATTGTGGCATTGGTCCCTTAATTACCTTTTTTGTCATCCATTACTGAACGTTTGATTAGAATAATAATATCAATTGCAACCGCAATTAGAGTGATACAGATCGCGTAATATCTGCATCCCCAAAATTGGACATCGAACTGCATGAATTATTAATTTCGGTCAATCTCGGTTACGGTCTGGCGGGAGTGGGCAGGAAAATTAAACACGAATTGAGGCTGACGAGTTGAAAGTTACAATCCACTGGCGAGAAAATAAAATGAGAGACAATATTTGACGAGAATCGCATGATTCAATAAATTTGATTGCAGAGAGAAATGGACAAATGTATTTACACTACCATATTCGTATGACAATTCACAGAGGAAAATGCTTTCTGTTTTATATTCATCCTATGAAGAACTTTTGTCAAAAGGTGTTCACTAAGATGACCAAAAGAAATATTTCTTCGGCTCATTGCGATAAACGCGTAAAAATATATTTATTAAATTTTGAGAGTTCTTAAAGATTAGATCACAAAGTATGATTTAACGTCAATAATAAAGTATCCTTTATAAATCTGTCGAAAAAACAGTATTTTAACGTCATTTTCAATTAATGAATGAGCTTAAATTGATTTACAGGAGACTAGAAAGTATTCATCGCTAACCATACGGTGAAAGCGGCGATTGTCACCCGTTCGATCATAAATATGCATGAGCAGCTGCTCATTACAGACCGAGTCACACAGGGTGGGGCTCAAACGCATTTCCGCTCCGCTCACTGCACCGTTGAGTTTAATAAACAAAGAACAGGAAAGAAAATACGGAAATAAGCACCAATGGCCCGCAATAATATCTTCCTGAAGAAAGATGAGAGAGCAAGTTATTTAACGTCCAAAATTTACTTTTCTGTTATCTCCCTAGGTCACATTTGCCCTTGGGTTAACAGACTCATTATCGAATTAAATATTATAACACGGAGAAGATGGAGAATGGAGTATGGAGAAGATGTAGCAGTGATATAAGACATTCTGCAGAATCTGCATAAAATGAATTATCAGCAACCATTAAATTTACCAGTTTCTAACACTATGCCTACGCCTTTTCCTTTTTAAGCCATTCGCCAAAATATATGTGACACAACATAATACACAATACAATAAAAGGTTTGGTGATTAAGGTTCCCATTCTTTGACATACTTTGAATGAGCTTATTTGAGTTTATTAATTTTTAAATATATCTTCTTTCCTTGTTAAGTGTTAGTTTCACGAAAGGTTTATCAAACATATTTTTTTTAAATTATGGCGATGTATTTTGTTGATGAGCCTTGATTCTATAAAGCATGTATTAAGCATCATTAACCAAAAGAAAGTCTAACAACGAAGATACCTTTTCATCAGTTCAAACAAATATAGAATTCATCGCCTTTTCTTTAATCACAAGTTGTAGGAAAAAATGTGAAGACAAACAAACAATGACAGTTTTACACGATTTTTATTCGATGTCATAGCTGTAACTCCTCCAGTTCTTGTGAATGTACTTATACAGCGATTTCCTCCAATTACAACAACAATATTTGAAAGTAAAATTTGTTTTTTCCTTTTGTAATATTTGCATAACTCGTACATCAGGATACTGCTTACTGCTACTTACCGCTGTAGAAATTAAAATGTTTTTTTTTTTTCAATTAATCAAATCAAGGTACAAGAAAACTGATCCAATTACCCTTCTGCGACATTGACTAGTATTGCTCGGGAACTTTCTAGTAGGTATTCTGTAGGTCCGCCGCGTTGTCGGTAGGTTTTGACTCTCGTATTTGGTGTCAGGAACTGCCACAACAACGGACTCAGTAATATCTATCCATTAGTTGAGACGTTCCCGCCTAAGTGAATATGTGAACTGATTAGGGCTGGCATTGTCAAAGAATTTAATTTTGCCATATATTTAACCAGGTTATTTTACATGTCGCAGATACGCACTAAGCATTTTCCAACCTTCGAAAGTACACGAACCTCAGAATCGAAATCCATTTATTAGGTTTATTATTTATTATTCAATGAAAATAATATTACATTTATTCATGAACATATACCATAAATATATACCATTAATATACCATAAAAATTTTGCCTAAAACTGATAAAATCTTATTATATGTTGATATACAATGCAATAAATTATAAAATAAATAATTGGTGAGACAAATTTAATTGTCGCATATGTTTGTCTACGACAGCAATCATTTTGATTGATTTGGCATCATATTAAAAAGAAGAAGCCACAGTTGGATAAAGCCAGTAGTGTTTCAAGAGCACGTACTTTCTCGCAATAGTAACGGTTTCGTAATATAATACAGTAATTTCGGTCCATAACACATCTCAGCCATCACTTGGAAAATTCCTCACCAATCGGAGCGCATGAGGTGCAAACCTGTAATTAAATTCGCAGCGAGAAAACGTTTCAATTTCTTACCCAACTACAAAACAAACAAATATGATTAAAACACTGTTGTAACAGCTTTCGTGGTCATTTTATCAGACATTAAGAATATATTCCAAAGATGTATCTTGATTATTTCAAAGAGAGATCAAATTATTGAAGAATTAAGAATCTATAGATGAATACATGAACATGTGAATTGTATAAAAATTAAGTTACAAACATATCGAATTTTATCATTTAAATATTATATCTGCAAAACTATTGTAATGTTTGTACAAAACTATTTTCAACCTAATGTGTTAACACAAATTCGTCAATCCTTAACTGCGTTCCATACAGCGAGAAACATTGAGACTTAACACTGAAATTCAGAAAATATACATTTCATATTGTCGTGTTGCGTCGTTACCATTATTGTATAGCAGCTTAATATAAAAATTTGAAACAGCTTTTGAGAAAATCTTGTTTAATGAATTGCTTTTGAAAAATTTCGCGAAAATCACTCATATTTTCGAAAAAAATTTGCATTATCTTGTTTGCAGACCTAATTCCGAAAATAAGGGCTTATTAAAAAAAAATCTTTGCCTTCAATATTGTAGTTGTAGGAAGTCACCGAAAAGAATTTGAACTTTTGAAATTTTCGAAATTTTGAAAGGAGTAACAGTGAAAAACCGACCTATGCCTGCATTATTTTTTCATTATATTCGTACAAGTAATTTAAAGAATTTAAAAATGTGTTTGAGGCTTCATGTAAAGTACCCTCAAAAATCAAAATATCCGTATGAAATTACCAAAATCATTCCATCTGAATTACCAAAGGTCGTTCAGATCGAGTGAGGAATATCAATTTTGAAGAAAATCGGTTGAACGGTTTAGGCGCTAGCGTTGACCACAGACGGACAGATAGAAAAACGGACAGACGGACGGACATTTTGCCGTCAATCGATTTTTCGCTATTAAGAACCAACAAAACATGGATTCTGGCTACTCCACGAGTTAGATTTCTTTTCTAAATTTAGCAACAGGATTTATCCACTTTTCGTTACCAGAGCCCGGCAAAAACAGTTTTTCTGCCGAAAATTCGCAGTTTTCCGGCGCACAATTACATAACTTTCTCTTATTACGAAGAACTTCGTAAGGCGAGAAAGTAAAATAGTTCAATCAGTTTTTAAGAAAATTTTGAAAACGTTCTAGGGGCTTCCAGTAAAGAACCCTCCTCCCCAAGTCTGAAAGAATGCGTTTCAAATTATCAGGGCGTCGAGTCGAGCAAGATCAATTGGGGAATTTTAATTTTGGGGGGAAAATTCTGTGAATGGTTTAGGTCAGGTTATTCCAACTTAATCTTCAAGATCAGGGGCGGCAGCGGGCAAGAGCTCTGAGATCTGTGGAGGGGGAGCTGCGTATCTGATAACGTCTGGCTGATCGAACGAAGCGCGTTTCTCATTTTCGTTTAGCAGTTCGTGGAAGCAAGAAGAGCGCAAGCATTTGTCGCGGTGGTATTAGAATCTACATGTGGAAGTGTTCCCCAAGCTCCATAACCATGTAGCAACTATTATATCTGCGATCGGGGCAAATTTTGTAAATTCTTCTCTGGAATAAAAAGCATAAAATAAAGAACGATCCCAACTTCAGGACAACAGTGAAGAGCGTTCGCAGTGTTACTCATCGCAGCAAAAGATGTCTGACACCATATATAGCTTCTCTTGTTAAGAAAAAGATGTCAAGTCTGAGATTAATGTTTTTAAGAAGTCCCTAGTCAAAGCGGTTACTTTCCGGACATGCAAAACGTGCTAAAAGTTCAATTTTTAGCACTAGGGCTAAAGGTGAGACGATTTATATATATATATATATATATATATATATATATATATATATATATATATATATATATATATATATTGAAACGCACCGCGTTTCTGAACATAGACGCGGGTGCCAACATGGTTTAAACAGCGCGGTAGAGACGGCCGTTCCGGGCGGACTCGGCCGAGCAAGAGTGTCCCGCGGCAAGCGAGACGAAACGAACGCGAAGTACGAGACTTCGACAGTTGAGGAGAGGATCGTGGGAACGACGGCAGTCGGAAGGTGGAGTCGAAGAGGAAGAGTTAACGGACGGTAGTGCGGAAAGCTAATGATGGCGGTGATGAAAAATAGTTGAGAGGAATCCGATGACATCGAGCAGAAATCGAAACGTAGGACAATGAGAAACAGTAAGAACTATTAATTGATCTCGAGTTAAGTGATATACAGTAAAGATTAAACGGCGTGAGGCGAGGAAAGTGATGAGTGTATAGACACGTGTACGACAAAGGCAGCATGAGTGAAACGAACATAGCGATACCGCATCGGCGGGCTTAACAAACGAATTTGGAAGAACTGGAAATGAGGACGGCTGCTGATCTGGCGGCGAGTGGACATCGCCGTGCCCGGCGAAGCACGACTGCGGCGTGGGATTTGCATCGGCGGCCGGGTAGAAGCGGCGGGGGCAAGCGCCATGGCCACGTGGCGGGCGAAACGGCCCCGACTCGTCACATCGCGCCGGCGCATCCGGAGTTGGTGAGCTTGAAGGAGTTCCAGACGCAGCAAAACCAGTAAGACTGTTACTAGAAGGAACGTATTATTAGGCGGTAAAAGAATCAAGTGAGTTGGGAAAGGGAGTTGACGATTGTGAGAGGGGGTATTAGATGAGGGAATTTGCCATGTAATGATAAATAATCTAATTTGATGTGGAGAATAGAAAGGGTATTTTGGAAGGGTACACATTGTCTGTAAATAGAGTAAGTGTTGAAATAACGAGGTGATTATGAATCAGTGCATGTAAAGGGAGCTCCCATTTACAGTATGAAGTGTAAAGTTAAGACAGAAAGAAAGCGTTCATTAGCAATATTTACGTAGTTAGTAAGAAAATTGTTCATGTTTGTCAGTATCGTGAGAAAGTTATTAATGCTAACCATATTTTGTTTACCTTCTACACATTCAATGGAACGATGTTTTTGTAATATCTATTATCTTTTCTGGGAATAAAGCACTCTGTGTTTTTACATTAAAAGTAATTTTTTCATTGTTTGTGCATGCACTCAGAGTCCATTCGCAAGAAAGAATACCTGACCCCTTATACAAATTTACTGTAGAATAGGACCGAATCGCCGGTCCGTCACAATATATATATATATATATATATATATATATATATATATATATATATATATATATATATATATATAAGATACATATAATTCAGTATTATATATACTACATCATGTTTCCGGCTTAATGTTTATTTTAAATGCTAATCTTACAATTATATTTAACTGCACATGAAAAGGAAACTCACAAATCACCTATCGGATTATTAATTCAGATCTAAAAAAATGCTGAAGAGTGCATCTATTGGGCATTTATTTTTTATACTTGCTGTGAGATGGTTACTAACTCGTAATGGGTTGGTTAGGTTATTGTGTTTATTTTGGAGACGAAATTGGTAGATATGAGCGCTATATGGCGAATTATTGTCGGAAAATTGAATTCTTTGCGCAGTTGAAAGTTTGAGATGAACCAGGGTGCATGAATGACAAGTCTGTGGAAAAGATTTTGGATGATTTGTAATTTACTGATATTAGTTTTAGAGGCATTGATTTAGGTAGGGCATGCGTAAAGCATTAGGGATCTAATTATTGATTTATGGAGGGTGATGGTGTTGTTTAATGAGATCTTACTATTGCGGTTTAAATGTGGCTTCATTTGAATTAGTTATATTTTGGCTTGCTGTTACGTGATTTTTCTAACTTGGTCTCGTATTAACATTCCGCACTAGGGATTTGACAGATTGATTGTGTGTGGTCCATGCATTTGGATGATTGTTTATATGGAGTGGAATTATTATTGTTATTATTATTATTACTATTATTACTATTACTATTATATTATTATATTATTATTATTATTATTATTATTATTATTATTATTATTATTATTATTATTATTATTATTACGCTGCACGTTCTCTTCCGAGGCTCATATTCCATCTCAGAGAGATTAACGTGCGTCATTATGGAGATTGCTTTTCGGCTGTATCTCTTGGTAAGACAAGGTTGTTAAGCCTTGAATTATGAATTATGAGATGAGAGGATTACGATGAGAGGTGATCGTGACTTTTTTCAACCATTCCAGTATTCACCTGTAAGACTGAGTGAAACCACGTAAACCCCGGAAAGTGAGACGATGCTCAAATGAACATATACTACTGTGAAAACACAAAGAAAACACAATACTTTCGTCTGGTTGCATCGGCTGCAACTGACCTTAATACAGATTTTGATTTGTAGGATTGAATTAAAATTTTGAATGTCAGAAAGGCTATTTAAAAGATAGTGTATGACACATGAGGCGGACCGGGAGCGGTAGCTCAGTGCATCAACTGATGTCACTGCAGCACTTCTAAGCGGGAGGCCCTAGGTTCGAGTCGTGACGTCGGCAGCATTTTTGACACGAGCATTTCAGCTAGGTCGAGTTCAGTCGCTGTCTGGTGGGGAATTCTAGCTGCCGGCTGCTCTGTGCGGTAGTTTTCCGTGGTTTCTCCGATCAACACCAGGCGAATGCCCGAGCAGTACCCTACCGAACGGGCCACGGACCCCGCGCAATCTGTCCTTCCTCTTCCTTGTTCTATCCTCCCCCCTTACACACACACTTACACTAACATGCACTACACTACCACATATTCCGGGAGATCGGTCGGGAGCTTAGAGCCCGGCTGGGGCGGTGCCCCGCTGGTGGGAGAGTCCTGGTTAGGGGAAACCTCACTAGCCGACGGTAGGTCGGCGCCGGATCTCGCTATCCAGCGGGGTAAGATCACCGCCATCTCCCGCGAAAAAAAACATGTAGTACACTAACAGGACTAATGACCAAAGCCGTTGACGCGCCCGGAAAAAAACGAAAAAATTAATCAGTCACACGAGGCGAATTTCATCTTATTTTGCTCGTAGGGTTGTGCCACTCGGCTTGTCGGCCTCGGCAATTTCCTACTCGCTAAATAAAATGTCACATACCACACGTATCATAAACAATTTTAAATAGAAATAATTTTATTTTCGGTTAAACTTCAAGATTTCTTTTTGGCCCTGATGAGTCCGTCACTCCCCAACCTAACCGCTCTCTATTTTGTGTATCAGCGGCATGAGTGACATTTAATAAGCCCACTCTGGGCCCAAGCGCTTAGATTTTGCGAGACAGTCTAGGAGCGAGCGATGCGATGTAGCCGGTCTCTGTGCCCGGTGGCTCGCAGGCGCTCCTGAGACCGCCCCCTTGCAGTGGCGTTCGAAGCCTGGTTTAGACGTTGGTACTCACAGACGAACAGACTAAGGATGTGCCCCTAACAGCTAAACTGTTATTTCTTAACAGTTTAAGTTTCGTAACTGTTACGCAAAATAACAGTTATTTCGTTTATCTTGTCATTGGCTGTTATGAGTTGAAATGCATGGACCTGCAATCTACTGGGCCTAATCCGAACTACTACAAGCTTTGCTGGCAACCATTTTGCACGATAACAGTTTCACTGCAGCTAATTAATCATGATTTACCAGTGTTCAAATTATAGGTTCATGAATACATAATTCGTCATTTTTACACACCATGTGCCACAAAAGTTTTAAATTCTATTGTATACACTACAATAAGAAGTTTGTCCTTTAAATTAAGTCCGTCCAATATGTTTAACTTATTTCTGTCCCAATGCTGCTTATGTGAGAATATTTACTAATATTTCCGTAAGTCCGATAAAATAAATTGAGTTGTGGTCAAATAACTCGCATTATAATACTTGATATTCAACAGTCATTATCATTTTTGCTATAGGTAAGCAAAACACAGTTTCTCCTCATTACGTTTGGCACAAGAATATTTGCAATCTGTACCCGAACTACTTTTATTTTAGTAATATTCTATACACATTTGCTCAGTTCATCCGGTCTCGTTCATATCAGCTGATTCTCTGTCCAAACATGTTTGGGAAAGTTGTGTAATCAAACGCCGTAAGGTAGCTACACAAGCTTTACGGTGCTACCAACGTTATTCGTTTTGCGTGATTTAACTCTTAGCAGTCGCCACAACTGCTTCAACTCTTAGCAGTCGGCCATGTTAGGTTGCTGGCCATGGACCTGTTATTTTTCAACTGTTATTAATAACAGCTGTAAGTGGGTCAACTGTTATTGTGATAACAGTTATTAAAGAAAAGCTGTTAAGCCCATATCTAGTACAGACACACAAACGATACAGAAACAGACGGATGGAGAGCCGAACAGACAGATACACGTTTAAAAAATTTTCGGTATCAAGAGACTCCCCCACACACAAACAGAAAACGCGTTTTCTGTTAAAATTTCGAAATCGATTTTCCTAAAAAATAAAAACTTTCTTTATTCTACGTAAGAAATACACAAAAAATAAAAAACGACATACTAAACTAAAGAGATGGCTGAGAAGAAGGGAAATCTTCCACCTGATTTTCCAGATCATCGGGAAAGCTTTTCCAATTCAATAAATGATAGTACTTGCAAATACGTGCAACCCCTCGATACGGTCGCTGGCCCTCTGCGATCCCCGTCGGGCTTCGGCGAACAAATCGACAGCCGCTGATGTGGACGGACAGTGAACCGACAGTGACATTTCTCCTGAAGACGTCCCGCGATCTGTATTCCAAAGAAGAGGACTGGAATCGCCCAATCCTCCTAATAAAATTCCGAGTTCATTTGAATATTTGCCACGCGGCCTGCGGTTCCGCCGTGATCCGTTCCTAACGGGCGCGCGGGGTTGCGGACGGTTAGCCCACGGAGGGGAGCGGAGCAGAGCACAGCAGAGCGGAGCGGGGCGGGCCGGGTCACAGTTGGGGACTCGGGCGGAGCGGGGAAAAGGAAGGGGAGAGACGGGGCTGAGTGGGGAGGGGAGAGGGGCGCAGCAGAGTAAGGTGGAGGGGAGGGAGAAGGGTGGAGCGGAGCGGGGCGGAGCGGAGCGGGGCGGAGCGGGGCGGAGCGGGGCGGAGCGGGGCGGAGCGGGGCGGAGCGGGCGGAGCGGGCGGAGCGGGGCGGAGCGGGCGGAGCGGGGCAGAGCGGGGCGGAGCGGCGGAGCGGGGCGGGAGCGGGGCGGAGTGCTGGAGCGGAGCGGGACGGGGCGGAGCGGGACGGGGCGGAGCGGGACGGGGCGGAGCGGGACGGGGCGGAGCGGGACGGGGCGGAGCGGGACGGGGCGGAGCGGGGCGGGGCGGAGCGGGGCGGAGCGGGGCGGAGCGGGGCGGAGCGGGGCGGAGCGGGGCGGAGCGGGGCGGAGCGGGGCGGAGCGGGGCGGACCGGGGCGGAGCGGGGCGGAGCGGGGCGGAGCGGGGCGGAGCGGGGCGGAGCGGGGCGGAGCGGGGCGGAGCGGGGCGGAGCGGGGCGGAGCGGGGCGGAGCGGGGCGGAGCGGGGCGGAGCGGGGCGGAGCGGGGCGGAGCGGGGCCGAGCGGGGCGGAGCGGGGCGGAGCGGGGCGGAGCGGGGCGGAGCGGGGCGGAGCGGGGCGGAGCGGGGCGGAGCGGGGCGGAGCGGGGCGGAGCGGGACGGAGCGGGGCGGAGCGGGGAGGAGCGGAGCGGGGCGGAGCAGGGCAGAGCAGGGGCGGAGAGCGGGGCGGAGCGGGGCGGAGCGGGGCGGAGCGGGCGGAGCGGGGCGGAGCGGGCGGAGCGGGGCGGAGCGGGGCGGAGCGGGGCGGAGCGGGGCGGAGCGGGGCGGAGCGGGGCGGAGCGGGGCGGGGCGGAGCGGGGCGGAGCGGGGCGGAGCGGGGCGGAGCGGGGCGGAGCGGGGCGGAGCGGGGCGGAGCGGGGCGGAGCGGGGCGGAGCGGGGCGGAGTAGGCGGAGCGGCGCGGAGCGGTGTAGGCGGAGCGGGGTGGAGTTGGGAGCTCAAGCTGTGCGGGGTAAAGAGAGGGGAAGTGCAGGGCAGGGTGGAGACCCCTCCGCTCCGCAGCCGCTGCACGTCCGATAAACTCGTGCTGTGGCAGTTTTATATGCACCGGCCGTAGATTTGTGTGGCACTGTCGTGGTATTTATGCGCCTGCGGGATTTTGTTTTTCGTGGAGGGGAGGGATGGGGTGAGGTGGGGGACAGATATGTGGATACCGAACTCCCGAGAAGCGAAGCTGTGAGCGGGCGGTGTCGAGGGAAGACAAAAGAGGGAAGCCCAAAGTATTGGCGGCAGCCTACTCGGAGCGTTGGAGATAGGAAGCGTCTTTTCAATCATTCTAATATTCTGATGGGTTTACGATGCCGGGCTGTAGCTACAGGTGTTCCGGTATTAGCTTGCGCTGCGGACAAATTTGCTACGAACGGATGTGAATCTAAAGTAGTGCAAATAAAGAATAACGTTATCAGTTAGGCTTTCTTTTGGAATTAGCATAATTACACATTTATAGGCGTATTTTACACAAGTATTGCATAGAATGGAATACTATACGCTCAGCTAATTAATAGTGAATATGAGAATAACATGCTACCCAAAACATTTGACGTTTAGAAACGTCCAAATATCTTGGCTTTGCGTGCCATGTACGAAATAATATATAAATAAAAAATTAATTGCTTTTCAAGAACAATACTGTTTTCAACTACTGCTAGAATTCTGTTTTCCTTCTATGTACAACTAACCAAGTTCTTACGTTTTTCATTATATAGTGTGCCCTTTTTATCATTAGGAATACCAATTACTAAAATCAATATATGATAATGACATTCTAACGAAATCACGCGTATTGCTTCTACGAAATATCAACATGTAATAATGCTCGATGATTGTTTAATAAGTGAACTAATTACAATGGAAATTAATTAAATGAGTTACACAAGTGTAGTTATGTCAATACTGATATTCATAGTCTCAAATTGGTATTAATATTCTCAGTAAAGATCTAAATTGAAGTAGTTTTTAACTCTAAAAAAATCTTGTTTCCATTAAATGCGTCATCTCTGACGTAAAATGCAAGCGTGTTTCGATCGCAATTGAAGGCTAATCTCTTCTAAATTCCTAAAATATAAATGTAAAATTATTTATTGCTTGATGCAAACGTCAACAAGTATGTAGTGAACGTCAATCTTTGATCTCTGCGATACCTTGAATTTTGTGGAATTCCTTTCACCTTCTCGATATGCCCCTGTATTAGTTTACAGACATTTAAAAAAATAGCTACTTAAGATCCCCTTAAGGGCAAGAGTCTCCTGCCTTTTTCAGGGAATACTGAATGAAGTGATATGGTGATGATGGAAGTTGAAAGGATGAACACTAACGCAACTATGCCCGAAGTGGGACTCAAACCGGCAATCCTTTCGCCCGAGATCGCCAGTGCACTACTGCCTTAGCGATCTCGGCCATCCTGATCGGCTTGGCAAGACATGACGAATATTATAAAAGGCTCTTATCACTATTATCACAGTTTTGTACGTACTGCTTAACTTGTATGACTTTTTCACTATATGTTATTTCAATCTCTCTTCTTTCAATCAATGTTTCTTCAATCTTCAATCACTGGCAAGCTTTCCTCTCTACTGTATATCGAAATGATACAAAACAATGCCCAGCGCTGTATTAATTTTGAACACATTTTCAAACTTTTCATATTCAATCCACATATACTGGGTTATATATTATTTATAGACGATTTGTATACTAACACAATACGGTGTCGCGGGAGATGGCGAGAGATTTTTCGCGGGAGATGGCGGTTCTCCTCTCCCACTGGATAGTGAGATCCGGCACCTACATACATGTCCGCTTGCGACGTATTCCACTACCTCACCCGAGCGGGGTACCACCCCAACTGGAAAAAGTTCTAAGCTCTCGACGGATTACCTAACTTATGTGGTAGTGTAGTACATGTAAGTGCGTGTGGGTAAGAGGAGAAAATGTACAAGGATTAGGAAGAAAAGATCGCGCGCGATTCGTGGCCGTTTGTTAGGGTACTGTTCCGGAATTTGCGTGATATTGGTAGAAAAAAACGGGGAAAAAGTACCTATTAGAGTAGCCAATTCAATTCTTTTCCAAGGTTGCATTGGCCAAGCCATCTTAACCCACTAAGCTAACATCACTGAAACCAGGGTTAAAGGATTGGTACAAATGTTGGCTTGTACATTAAAAAATGTTTTTAAGGAAAATCGAATGTACCACATTTCATTAAAGATATTTTGATATATGCGAGAAAAATAGAGAGAAAATGTGGAACCATTTTTGAGAGGAGTATGTAATTTACTATAGACAGAAACAATAAAATTCCCTTTTTCACGACTGTGTGCAGCAAACAGTTCAATCTCAAACATGAGCAAGTACAATAGATATCCGGTTATATTGATAATCATTGCAACAGTATATTTTAGTTAATAAAAATCATTTCTGTTGTACAAGTTTCTTTAACATTTATAGTTTGACTTCGCACAAAACAGTCATGACACATGAAATATTCATTCACAAATTTTCATGTTGAATGAATACTCAGAAAGACCCAGGTTCTTTCCCCTGGGTATTAAAAGAAGTTTGTAATACCAATTATTAGGTACTCTCAATAAAACCCACAAAAATCAAGCAAATTCTACAACATTTATAGATAACCATTGAAATAAAATGGCTAATAAGCCGAAGTCGGGTATGTGAAAGTCTGAAGTGACAGAATTTCGAGCAACTGAAACCACTACATTTTGTAAGTCAAATAGCAAAACAGCCGAAGTGTTGTACAAGAGACTCTAAATTTACAACCGTTCAATATCACTGAATGTTCGAGTTAGATATTCTTAAAATTACACATCATTCATAATTTAATCATTATTCCTATAAGCAGTCGTGAAGAAAGAAAAGTCTATGGCTGTCTGTCGGAATTCAATATGGTCAAATAATGAAAAAAGTAAAGTCATATTACACCAGGAAATTCGAATTCTGACTAATTATTCCGGACAAAATGTCCAATTAAAAGACTATTTCAACGTTCAATACCACAGGATTATAATCTTTTGTCATTAAAACATTTTTGCTAATTCCATTTTTTGTAGTCATGCTCAAATGGACAGAAGCAAATCACACAGTGGACATATAACGATGTATTTGTCGTGCTCACCCTGCTCACCCTGCACCTCTCACCTTTCCACAGCTTTTTTCGCGGTCGCGTTGACCTCGATTTTTAATTCTGAATGGTACGAGCTTCATTAAACTTTTTAATTAAAGTGGAATTTATTTCTTATTCGGACAATGATATTGACATTTGTTCCTGGAAATCGCAGCAGTTATCTCTTTTATGTTAGAGCTTTTTTCGTTTTACAAATTTATGTGTACAATATAATATTGTAACTACACAGTAATTAAACATTACGGCAATTGTATTGCTTGTTCGGCCGTCCAATTCCGGGAATAAAAACCTTGCCATTCCAATGAGCAGGACACACAGTTTTCCGCTGCACTCTATCGGAACGAGGGCACATGCTCACTAGCTGGTGCTGACACTCGTCAGGCTTTGAACTAGATACGGGATACGTGTGAACATTATTAGGGGTCTGGTTACATGTTCGAGATCCAACAAAAAGTGAAATAAATATGCGGTATGCTCGGGGTATTGAATTAATTTATAATGTAGGGCTTTTTATGTGCGTCACTAAGTGACCCTGTGACTGAATTGTTATTGCTATTATTTGAAAGGACAAGGCTATCCGTTAGACTGTTAAATCGCGTAATATAAAATTTGTGAGTTTTAAAAATGTTGCTTATTATGGTCAAAAGTATTTACATACAAAACTCTATTCTGTTCTGTTCACAAACGTGATCTAATTGGTTGTATTGAAAACCGACACTTTGGAAATATAGATTTATTTCGTTTGTACCAGTTTAAACTGTTGTTTATATTACAGTAGTGTATGAAAGAACATTTTTAGTTACATATTTAAACCTAAACGGCAGCAGAAACTACAAGATTATTTATATCTATTTATATATGGTGAAAGAAATCCTACAAAAAACGCACTTTCAATTTATCGTGGCAATAACATAAGTAGACTAAGTAATTAATATTCAAAAAATAGTTCTAAAGCACTATTTTTATAAATACCTAGCTATAGGTTTATTATCTATCGTCGTATTTATTGCAGTGTACAAAAATATACTCTAATTAAATTCTTCCTAAATTTTCCAATTTAATGTAATTTTCACCTTTAATTTTGCTTCTATTTAAATATAACATTTGTCATTTATTCTTCGTGATAGAACAGAATTATGATCGGTTCTGAATGTCAAATTATAGAAGCCATGTCTAACATACCCCATGAGAAAACAAAAACAAAAAAACATCAAGGTCGGTCCACTGCACTCTATCTCAAATCAATGACAGAACTTACATTATTGCTCTCAAGTCATTACAATTCTACCATTATATATATTTGTATGTTGGTATATAAGTGCATGATATGCCTTGTTTGCATAAAATAGAGAGATAACGCAGTTTCCTTAAAAAACGTTTTCGTACACCCGCCGCTTATATTATATTTTACGAACTGTTTATTGTCAGTATTCTACTCTTTTCCTTAATTAAATATGCTCGTTTCATGCCTCGTTACTCCGGACACACAACTGATTTCAAAAGCGGCGGATTTCAACTTTCCGAGTTTTAGTCAAACTTACGCATAAAATATCGAATTTTAAATTTAAATTTTGATATTACAGTATTAAAGTAAATATTTACGGTGTATTGGTATTTACAGTGGTAGATTTCATAGGCGGTTGATTAGAAATGTATTACTCTATTCATTCCTCTGTCTTTCATAATGTAATTTTTGTATTAGCCTCTCTGAACTTAGCCTAAGTTACCGTGCACGCCAACAATTTCCTTCATCGGTCCGATGTTCTTTCGTTCGTTTTATTCCGTAATGCCAGTATATAGTTATATAGCATTTATAGTTGTCATTTAACGCTTTTCGAGTACACCTATGGAATACTCTAATAATATGTTTTTGATTGATTGATTGATTGATGATTCCAGACGCATCAACTGCTAAGGTCATTGGTCCCTAAAGTGTAGTGCGTGTGATTTGCTCGTGAGGAGGCGGTGATCCTCCGCTGGATGGTGAGATACGGTGCCGACCTAACGTCGGCTAACGGAGTTTCCCTCAAACAGGTATCTCTCACTAGTGGGGTACCGCCTGTGCAAGGAGGAACCGCCTCTGCAAGGAAAGATCGCGCACGGTCCATGGCCGTTTTGTTTGGGTACTGTTCCAGCATTCGCTTCATATTGATCGGAGAAACCACGGAAAACTACCGATCATAGCATTCGCCGCTAGAAATCTCCTTCAGACCGCGGCTGGACTCGACCTAGCTGATCAATCACTGTAAGATGATATCTAGTGTCGAAGATCCTGCCACCGTCGTGACTCGAACCTTGGACCTCCCGGTCAGAGGCATTGCACTGACATCAGATGAGGCCCGAGCCACCTCTATCTGTATATAATAACATTTAGTAATATACGTTTTGAAATACATATAATATACTTGGCCCTCATAAGACCGAGCTTTCATAGGACAAGGGGGAATAGATACCAATGAGAGTTATTTCAAGAGGCTCAATGAATACGCCCAACGACGGCCCAATGTGGCCCCGCATTTAGTGTTGGCCACCCGCGTCGCAGCACTTCACCGCCGCCGTGCGAGCGTTTGGAAGCCCGCACCTCTTCCAGTCAGCACCCTCTCCCCGCCGCCCGCAACGCGCCGCCCGCAACGAGCCATCGCCGTGGAAATTCGCGGCCAACGAGCGGCCCAATAAGCGGGAGTGCGCGCGGGCGGGGTCGCGGGCGTGGATACAGGCGTGGACGCGAGCGGCGACAGTGGGGGAACGAGGGCGGGGACGCTGGCGGGGACGCTGGCGGGGACGTTGGCGGGGACGCGGGCTGGGACGCGGGCGGTGGCGCGAGCGGGGACACGACCAGGGACGCGGCAGCGGACGCTGGCGGGAACGCTGGCGGGGACGCTGGCAGGGGCGCGGGCGGGGACGCGGGCGGGCACGCGGGCGGGCACGCGGGCGGGCACGCGGGCGGGCACGCGGGCGGGCACGCGGGCGGGGACACGGGTGGGGACGCGGGCGGGGACACGTGTGGGGACGCTGGCGAGGACGCGGGCGGTGTCTAGGTGGGCTTGGACACGGGAGTGCACGCGGGTGGGGACGTGGTAAGGACGCGGTTGGGGGTGCGGGCGCGGGGAAAAGCGGGTCTGATGACGAGGGCGCCGCCCCCGCTAGCTCCCCGCCGCTGTGGCCCCGCCCGGCCCATCCTGTCCCGTCCCGCGCCGCTCCCTCGCGTCGAGTTGACAACGCGACCGCGCGCGCCCGAGAATCATCCGAGCGGGCAGTGCCACCTCTGCGCCCTCTCCTCCCCGCCGGGCCCCGCTCTGTCCTGTCCTGTTCCGCACCGCTGCCCCGCCCCCTCCGCGCCGGACGCGAGCGAGGCCTCGAGTGATTGGAAAGCGGCCGGCCCGCCCGCCCGGTCGCCCGCGTTCCCCACCCACCCCGCGGCCGCTGGAGCTGACAAGGGTTTTCTTTTACGTTAATTGTATTCGCTTTCTATCGACAAGCGTCCGCTCGCGAGATGTGGCCGCGCCGAGCGACCGCTGCCGCCGTCCCGCCCCCTCGTTCGTCCTGCCGATCGCCCGCCCGCATCGCCCGCCGGAGCGGCGACGCCCTCTCGCCCGTGAGCCCGCGCTCTTCGGCCCTTTTATTCGGCGCGGCGGCGATGTCCGCCCGGCCCGGCCCAGGGATGGGATTGCGATGCGTCGCGAATATGAGAGCGGCGGCCGCAACGCGCTGGCGCGTCTGTACACCCCGCCCCGGGAACGACGCTCAAGTGCAAACGCCGCTTTCATCTTACGCTCCACACGTGACGCTCCCGCCCGGGGCACCGGCGCAGCCTCGGGGGGAAATGAACGTCGCGCGCAAACAAAACGTGGCGGAACTCATTTTTGAACGTGGTGTTTGCGTGCATTGTTTTTACTACGCGACACAAGTTCCATGAAT